>CM031242.1:487181510-487357596 GCA_018340775.1 Taxus wallichiana var. yunnanensis
TAATGTTTAAAAGTTTACTTATAATGAAAAAGAAAAGAGAGTTGCAAATATTAATATTTGATCACAAAATGAATTGAAAATTTATCATAGCTTTATTTTGGTTTGAAATAGTTAAAAACTCTTTGGTTTTGATATATTTAAAGTTAAAGTTATCTCTTGATACCTATATTCCTTCAAACATTCATTTTTAGAGCTCTCTGGCCTACACAATGACTGACACTAGTCAATCTCAACTAACGTCGGTGTACTCAGTACTGACATTGGTCACTATTTCATGTTTACAATTTTGAAATTTTAACTCCTAGCTTAGATTTCAACTTAAATGATATTATGACTTGCTCAACAAACCCAAATTTAATGTATGATTGTTGGAAATGTCATTTATAATAGTGAAGGAAATAGAGAAAGATGAGTTGTTTGGTATTAAAATAGATTCAAAAATATGGTTTAATGACTCAAGGGTGTATATAATTTTTCTAATCTAATTTTGGAATTGGTTTCATGTTCTAGTTATTTCAGGAAGTGAAAGAAAAACCTTAGTTTTGTGAGATTTATAGTATAGGGGTTGAGATGAAAGCTTAAGGATGAAAAGTGAAGTGTTCCAAAATAATTGGGAGATGTACTATACATCCATGAAAATTTTCAGTTAGCTTTAGTGGAGAAAATGAAAGACAAATCTCCTCAAAGTAGCACTAATATCGATTTTGGCCTAGAAGGACTAAAAGCTAGTCTTTGTGTTTGAAGTGGGTTTGATCATTTTTCATGTGCCAAGAGTTTTTCGTCATTGATGGTTTATTGACACATAAAATGATGAAATTTAGTGATTTTTTATCTCGGAGTGGTAGTTTCATGCTGAAACCCTAATGGGCTAACTAGCCTTATTAGGTCTCTCAATAATAAGTGAAGGAACAAGTGTGTTTGATCTAATTTATCCATATCGAATATGCTTCTTATTACTTTAGCATGTTTTTAAATTTTTATGGTATGTTTTCTATTCTTTGGTTAACAATTGAGCTCATAATTTAATTTTAAGATGTTTGGATCTTGCTTCCTCAAGACCGGTTCTTGAGTCCAGTTTGGTATTTTGGAGTGGTTTTTGAGATTGAATTGTTTGAAGGCCTTGCAATATGATTTGAAAGATAAAGTGAGTTGTTCCAGAAATTATATTATGATATATTTCTAATGGTATAATACTCAAGCCTTTATGGTTAATTTTTCTATGTGAAATCATTTCTTTTAAGGACTAGATTTTTGGTGCTATAAGACCTTCTTTGGGATTGCTTGCTTCTTAGAGAGTTTCATGGTGGTGATGCTAGCTGCAAATGTTTTAAATAATTTTGGTGATTCTTGGTGATTTTTATTATGTTTATATATAATTTTGGATCCATTTTAAAGTTTCTATATGTCGTTTATTTCCATGATGCATTCATTGGTACTTGAAGAACATTTTTTGAGCTTGTTAGAGTCTTGGTGCTTGTTGATGTTTTCTTGACTCCTGATGACCTAATTGAGTCATTTGAGTTTATTTATATGATTTTATTTATACAATTTTTATTAGCGATAACCAACCTATATGGTTATGGCGGAATTAGGGGTATTTTGAGCTAGTGACATTTATATAAGCTAGTGTATTTGGTCATTTATGAATAGTCATGCCCATGGGGTTGTGATAGAGATAAAGGAGGAAAGAGATAAGTGTAGAGGGATCAAGGACAAAGATGTTGAAATTTATGAAGACTTCATAAATATTGAGGATCATATTTGTAAGGGAAATTGACCGAATTAGCACATGAAGAAGAAGGATTGAGTGAGTTAGGAGAGAGTGTGTTTAAAGAGGGTTTTGAGTAGAGAATAAAATAATTTGGATCACCATCAGTTGTATAAAAAACTTATCATCATCGATCAACCATTTTTAGGTGGCTCATGTGGTTGTTTATCATCTAGTGGGTTGAAGACTCCTTGTAGGGTGGGTGCCACACTAAACTAGGGGTGGGTACTCCATTTTTTATTTTTGTGTCACTAAAAATCCTATGTGATGTTTAATAATCACATGAGTCCTTTGTTATGAGTAATATTAGTAGATGTTTTAGTGTGTTTTCTTCCCCTTGAGTGTTTCCCACTTACATATGGTGTCTTGTGTTCTCTCTTATTACATGCACTTGTAAATGATTGTACACACTTAATAATCTTGCATGGTTTATGGATGTTGAATGAATGGTTTAATAATGAAAGGAAAATGACATAATGTTTTTATAGGAATGATTCATCCCCGTTCTCACCCATTTTTCTTCCAACAATTGGCATTAGAGCTGGTACTTATGAATCAACTTTGACTACTTAAAGGAGATCCTCTTGAAGCACAAGTTGTTTGATCAAAATGGGAGAAGATATTTTTCCATATCAAGGTCCTATGTTCAATGGAACTAACTATGCCCTATAGAGATTTAAAATGAAGGTACATAAAAAATTCTTTGATATGAGATTCATGTTGATTATTTTAATGCATCAAACCCCATGGAAGAAATTGCCAAAGATATTATTTTTGGTGCCTTGGAAGAATGTGTAAGTTGCATGGTTGTAGAGTGTGATTCAACTAGGGAGATATGGAAGAAGTTAGAATACTTGTATGAAGGTGTTATAAATCCCTCTAGTGATGGTGAAAATAATTTTACAATCAGCTCAAAAGGAAATGACCAAGATGACGTAATCGATTCGAGACAAGGAAGAGAAGAAAGTTATCCTCAAAGATGAACTTGATAAGGTCCTAGAGGAGTTAAATATTCAAAAAAATAAAAATATGGATATGATGTCATCAAACATGGAATACAAAGAACATGTCTACTTTATTGAAGAAAAGTAAGATATGATGCCAATGAATTTGAAGAAATCAACAAATGATTTGAAGATCATGTTAAACAGGTCATATCAAGTCTAGAAGCCAAAGAGGAAAATGTGCTAAGATGTAAACATTGTTAGAAATTTTAGATCATGTCAAGGATGTACTTTGGATCCATGAAGGATCAAAGGGCTCAAAGGAATATTGTAACACATCCCAATGTAATGAATTTCACAATTTTAGTGGTGTTTTCAATTCATGGAATATCTTTGGTCATAGAGCTAGGGACACTAGAAGGTCAATCAAAAATGGATTACCATGGAGAAATGGTAGGAATGATTACTCATATAAGTCAATACATACTACAGGTTTCAATTTCCATGAGACGGGTCATATTTTAAAAAAAAATCATGAAGACTCTTCTAGGCCAAGTTAAAGAAATGAACTAAAGGATGAAAATGTATGCTACAACTGCAATCTTCTTGGCCATATTACTAGATATTGCCATCAAGGACAATCTAGAAGAGAGAAGGAACTTCTAAATGTAATTTACCTATTATTTGTTTCAAGTGTAATGTTTCGGCCATATTTCAAGGTACTATACAACTGAAGTGAACATCTATAAGAGGAAGGAAGATCCCATAGAGACATTTGAAGATGAATCAGTTTAATCAATACGTATAAGGAAGAAGTCAACCTCAAATCAGGTCAAATATAAAAACAAGAAGGTATATTTTCTATGGTTGAAGAAAACTAGAGGATAATAATATATTTTTGATGGTTATTTTATCTATGAAGAAAGAAAAGAAGAAGTTAGAAAGGAGGACATCAAACCTAGCGAGCCAAAAATAGAAAGAGAGTTTTAAATATTGATAGCAATGTGGATAGATGGAATATGGAGGTTTGGGAATATCCTGAATTTTTAATGTTCTAGTGCTCTAAAGGTACATTATGGGGTCCATTAAGCTTCATAGAGTCATTCCTAATTCTATGAGAAGCTAATGAAGGTGTGTCATCTTTTTAAGGTCTTTGTTATTACAAAATCATATGCTATGTTATTATCTTAAATCATTATATCATGTTCGTAGTAATGGTTTCTTGGTTTGAATGGTTAGGAAAAATTTTGAGTGTGGAAAGTAATGTCTTTTGAAGAAGTAAAAAGTTAGTACCCCGCACTAATGAGTATCATTCATCAAGATCTGTCATCTGTTGCTATTTTTTCTAACCATTCATAGAGTAATATGAATAGCATCGATGAGTCATTGATCTTAGTATGAAGAAAGAATCATGGATCTACATGAATTTAAGAAAACAAGGTTTCATCTTGTGTCCCTGGTATAGTCTGTTTAATATGTTCTTTGTTTGTGTATTAAGCCTTGTTTAGAAGGACTCTAAGGATTACACCTTCATGAGTGATGTGTTTTCATAATGACACAAATACTAAGGTTTTAACAATCTTAGTTGCATATGAATTAGTGGAAATGGTTTCAACTTGTAGCATCCATAAAAGGTCTTTATATAATTAGTATGATTTAAAATTCATTATCGTAAGTCACCAATCTCAATTACGTAAATGGTCTTGTGAGGTAAATAAAATTTTTCTATACTTGCATGTGTAGAAGAATTTTATTGGTGTAAATGGTAAAAAAATTCCTTTGTGTCTCGTAGAATTCTATGTATCATCAAAGAGGTGGTCTTGAGTGAATAAGTTTTTGTCATCATGGTCTATCAGGATGCTTGTGTTACTATCATGTGTCTTGGAGTCTAAGTTCTATAATTGATCTCTAATATTGATATTTTTTTAGTCATGAGGTCTTGATCTCGTGTCGGTGGTTTTGAATTTGATACTTCATCAAGGATTTTTGTTGAGTACAATATTTTATGTGCAAACTCCTAGAGGGGGTCAGCTCCGATGGTAATCAGAAGCCTTGAAGGTTCAATAACAACTTGAAGAAGATCAGCAAATTTGTAATTTGAGTTGTGATTTTAGGTAGTTTCATTTTGAGTAATGACAAGTGATCTTCAAGTTGAGTCTATTTTTTTCAAGAATTTTTTAAATCTTAAAGGATCTTTTAGATAGATGAAGTAAATAAAGGTTATATAGCTCATTAAAGGAAGTTTCAAGGAATTTAGATGGTGTCTAAGGTTGTGAATGAAGAATTTCTTATGATCTATAATCTTGGAAGGTTTGAAAAGGTCTAAAAAATTTGTTAGCAATCCAAGGAGGAAAAGTACGTAGATTTATGACAAGGTGAAAAAGGTCTAAGGTAAGATGTTTCAATCCTAATTCATGTTTTGAAAATATATCTAGTTTGTTTATGCATCACGAATATTGTATGCGATAAGTTGAGGAATGTTAAAATAGAAAATTTCAAATATAAATAACCCACGAAATAAAAGGTGGACTCAAGACTATATACTATGCATTAAATAAATGCATTCCTAGTTATGAACTTAGAATGAATATTAATGGCACTTTGTGTGATTGCATAAGTTGAGAGGGTGCTTAAAAGCTCACAGACCTAAATAATATGAAGTTAGAGATGTTTACTTTCATGAATGGGTAAAATATGCAATGTATTCTTGTTATTATACAATGTTATGGCTTGAAATAGGAATTTTGAAGACATCATAGGTTATGAATGGTTTTTAATGATTTTTAAATGGGTTAGCAAGATGTTTAGAAGGTGTTATTAGAAAAAATCATTGACTCGCTAAAGAAGTGTAGTTGCAAAGTGGAAAGAATGTAATGGGATGAATCAACTAAGATGACCTGAAAATAAGGCACTAAACACTAAGAATTTGATTTTGGATTGTGACATTTGGATTTACTCATCTCCATGGCATGAGTGTAAGGTAAGTGCTTGAAATTTTGCATAGTTGGGTAGGTAGAGATAGTCGATCTCGGGGGTAAATAAAGAGTTGTTTCATGTTGTGTATGGATTTCTATGGCCGGAAAAAGTTTGAAAAAAATGGTTTGAAGAGATGGTTTAGGGCTCTTGGTCCTAAACGATGTTGAAGTCTCTATTGAGCAATATCAAGTCAGTTTGGTGGTAGGTAATGCCTAGAACATGGAGAGATAAGTGCATAAAGGGATAATATTGTTCTCTAATGTTTTTTTCATACTGCAAGGGTTAAGAGGTGTTGTTACAAGGTCTTTGATATCAAATATCAGTACAATCGGTTAATGAAGCTTGAAGAAATTACTACAGATGATTTGGAATAGAGTTTGTATGTATTATTAAAGGAGAGATAATATTGTTTCCATTATCTAAGGTGTCTATTTTCTTAGAGGGGTCTATTTTCATGATCATTTCAGGTCTTGCATCTCATTTATTGTTGATGAAGATAAGATCATAAGGTTTAGTCCAAGGAGGAGTCATGTGAAGAAATAAGTTTTCATGTGCATTGTTGTCATTTTTCATGTTGAGTCATCATTTTAGCCTTTGTCATATATCTAAAAGGGTGGGAGTAGCATCGGAAAAATGAAAAATTGGTCTTGTATGTGTTTTCATTCATGATTCCTATCATAGATTTAAAAGGTCATTAATGTAAAATGGTGTGTATATCTCATATGATTCTCCATGAGGTGTCGATCAAGGTGAAATGTGAAGGTGAATTGGTAGTGTCCAAATTTGGTGAATTGTTATGATGTTCTAAATCATGGTCTAGAAGGCATGGTCATAGTATGTGTAATCTAAATTTGCTATAAGATATTTATGGGGTCTATAAAGGTTTGTATGATGTTCTAAAGGTGTTCAAGTTTCGCACGTGGTCTACATGGTCAGTGATTGATGAGTTGTATGAGTTGAGTCAGGTCATTCTAGGCCTATTCCTAGTCTTGGAGCATGTGGTTTGGTATTTTTACATGATATTTGGAGTAGGAAAATAATGTACAAGCATGGGAATTTTTTTTTTTGGAACTATACATAATGTATAGAAGGAGTTTCAGGTCATTTCTCAGAGGTTTGATGATGTTTCATGGTCCTTTGGAGAAAGTTTCTTAAGAACAAGGAAAGAAGACACATGTAAGTCCTAGTGGTTATAAAGTTTTAGAAATATTTTAAATGAAGGATTGGGATCCTTTTAGGATGCTTACATGATACTTCATGCCAAGTTTCAAGTCAATGTTGTGAATAAATTTCAAGATATGATGTTTTTGGTAAAACCAAGTTCTAAAGAAGGGAAATCCATTTTGATATGAGAACTTCATAGGCTCACCCACTCACACATAGTCTGCATGGGACCCCATGGATTTGGGGGATAATTTTAAATTGATTCTTATGTGTTTTAAAAAATAATGGGATCAATTGATTGTTATACATTTATGAACAATCGTTAAGTTAAGTTGGTCAAAACCCTAGCTAAAACCCTCATAGAAGAGTGACTATAGAAATATGAGTTGTTTTGGATTAAAATTTATTGGGTAAGATGGTTTAATTACTCAGGGGTGTAGGTAATGTTTTTAATTTCATTTTGGTGGTGATTTAATGTTCTAGTTGTTTCAAGAAGTGAGAGAAAACCTTATTTTTCCAAGATTTGTAGTTTTAGGGCTGAGATGGAAGCTTCAGGATGAAAAGTGAACTATTCTAGAATCCTTACGAGATGTACTAGAAATCCATCAAAAATTTAGTTAGATTCAATGGATAAAATAAAATATACAATTCCTCAAAGTATCACTACCCATTTTTGCATATAAGGGCTAAAAGCTAGTCTTTTGGTTTGAAGTGAGTTTGATCATTTTACATGTTAGAGTAGATTTATATGGTCATGAATATTTTATTGAAACATAGTATGAATAATTAAAGTGCTTGATTTGATCTAGAGTAGTGGTTTCATGTTTAAACCATAGTGGTCCAATTAGCCCTATTAGGCCTCTTAAAAAGCAAAGAAGGAACATATGTATTAGATCATATTTATCCACATGGAATATATTTCTTAGTACTTGATCATTCTGGTACAAGTGTACTTGATGTTTTAAATTATTTGGTTGTTCTTTGAAGTGACTTTGAAGATGTTTAGATCTTGATTCCTCAAGACTGGTTCTTGAGTTTGGTTTGGAGCAGCTTTCGAAATTAAGTTATTTGAAGGCTTTGCACTATGAGTTGAAGCATAAAGTGTGTTGTTACATAATTTACATTATGATATATTTACAATGGTATAATTCTTGAGCCTTTATGATGAGTATTTCTATGTGAACTCATTTATTTTATGGGACTGAATTTTGGGTTTGAGAAGACCTTGTTGGGATCACCTACTTATTAGAGAGTTTCATGGTGGTGATGGTAGTTGCAGATGTTCTTGATATTTTTCGTGATTCTTAGAGGTTTTTCTTATGTTTCCCAATTATTTTTGAGCCATGAATTTTTTTTTATATTCCCTTGATTTCCATGATTCATTTGTTATTGCTTGGAGTGCTTGTTTTTATCTTTTTGGAGAGTCTTGGTGTTTATTGATGATTTCTTCACCCCTCCCGAACTACTTGGGTCCTTTGAGTTGATTTATATGATGTCATTGATATTTTTTTGACTTGGAATGATCAACCTACATGGTTATGGATAACCTATGGGTGTTTTTTATCTAGTGATATGTATAAAAACTAGTGTATTTGGTCATTTATAACTAGTTTGCCCATGGGGTTGTGAATGAGCCAAAGGAGGAAGAAGAGAAGAAAATATGGATCAAGTAAAAGATGAGGAAAGTGATGAATACGTGAGGAATATATAGGATCATATTTTCAAGGCAAATTCACCTGGTCATCCCATGAAGATGAAGGATTTATCGAGTTAAGAGAGAGTGTGTTTGAAGAAGGTTTTGAGTACACTTGCCTTATCTATAATTCCACATTTTGCATGCATATCTACCAGGGAATTTTCAACCACAACATTTGATAAATTCCTTTATCCTCTATTCTTTATGGATGTCCATACTTTGTTCCAAAGCCCTCATTTTAACACAAGAAGCTAGGATGTCTTTGAAAGGTTGTGGAATTTTCCATTAAATATTACAATTGTATTTTCTTGAAATTTTCTAAATTATTTTTGAAAAATCCATTTTTTTATATCTTGTAATCAAAGTCATCCATGCAAACACATTTCTTTGAGTCATTTTATCAAACAATTCATTTTTCTTTTCTATGCTCCCACATTTTACATGTATGTCTACCTAGACATTACTGCATACTACATCCGACATAATTCCTCTATCCTTTATGATTTTATGGATTTCCATACCCTCTTCTAAATATCTATGTAATTTTAACTAAATTATATCAATTTTTACTTGAAATACAATTTAGTTATATTACTATTGGTTGGGTAAACTTGTATTAAAAGATATATCATGATATATGTTATGGCCTACCACGAAATTTAGAAAATATTGAAATATATATTATTAAATCCTTTAGGGTTAATAATATGTTAAATCAATGGTATATTAAGGTGACTTGGATGTTTTTTATGTCAGATTACAAAATTTGGATTAGTTATCCAATTGTTTGACCTTCACAGCTTAAGGATGAAATCCTTGTTATTATACTTTTTCTATTATAGCATATAAACTTGGTTTATCGTGGGTGTAATAGGGTGTATATTCACTTAATAGGTTTGATCCTTGTAAAAGGAAGAATAGATTGAGATAGAGATGGATTTTGTATATCAGGACTTTGAATGACATAATATGATTAATAGTAATATCGGAATCTGGATCATAAAATGTAGTCTTGTATCAACTATGTTGAGATCTCTCAATAATTCATAACAATCTAAAACTTGTAGGTTCTATAATAAAATAATAGGTACTCGATGAATATAGGGATAATAAAATATTAGAGCTAATGAATTTCCATGCTCCATGATTGTTCATTGAATTTAATTTGTTAATTTGAAAGCAATTTTAATCCTTGATTAATGTTACCTTACTAAAGTGAATCAATATTATAGATTTTAAATGTGACTCTAAACATATTGGATGGGTGTATGTTAATTCTATTTAGAAGGAAATTTTATTAAATGTAAATCCTGGTAAGAACATTATTGGATAGATAGGATTACATTATGTGCCAATTGCATTTTCTTGAAAGTTACTAAATGCTTTTAAAAATCCATTTTGCACACAGCCCTATAATCAATGTTGTCCATGTGAACACATGTCTTGTCTATGCTTCCACGTTTTGCATGCATGTCTACCACGGAAGTTATAACTACAACGTTTGAGAAAATTCATATATCCTTTAAGCTTTTATGAATGTCCATACCTTATTCAAAAGCTCCTTTTTGGCATTGGTTGGAGTAAGTTTCCAAATGTAAATTGATCATTGGATACCTATTTGTTGCATATGGTGAAATCGTGTGACTACCTCATGAAGAAACTTATCTTCTATACACTACAATCGTAAGGGCAGGCGGAGTTTAACATGCCCGGTTTAAAATGCCATCTCCATATGCATGTGATTGTTTCAATGCAGCTGCTTTCCCTTTTATTATGTCATGAATTGAATGTCCTTCTTTTTTTTTTATCTATGTTATGGCATTTAGAATGGGCTTCTACTTTTCCTCGTGAATCGACCCGTATTGAAGGAAAGGAAGGACTGCTGGGAGTTGTTTGTTTTTCATACCCCGATAGCAATTGTGATAAGCATGTATACATTTCTTTTCTCGCCTCATTTTTTTCTTTTCAAAATAAAAGAGTAACTCGCATATGTGATAGCAAAATAATGGTTGAAGTTTATACCATGGGTGTTAGATCTTTAACCTTTGCTTTCTCGCTTAATTCTTAAAATTCAGTGACATTTAGAGACGATAGTGAACAATGGCCATTGAGTTCGATTTCTAAACTAGCAGAGCTGAGCTATAAAATTGAGCCATGAATAACGTTAGTGGATATTTGTAGATTTGTCGACTCATGGCCGCTTTTAGGCTAAACGCTTGTTTTTGTCTTGGTAAAAGCTTTTCTTGGGCTGAATCATGTGTAGACCTCACATAGTGAGCATGATGTTTTCTTAGAGGCCTACGTGAGTGAAATATTTACCGCTAATACAGATCCTCGTGACGTGAGACATCAGTATCATAAGATAAAAGAGTTCAATCGAACTCGTAGTAGTTGATGTTTTCTTTAGAGAGACTATGAGGATAGGTCGAGTAGACTGTCAGTGAAATAGATGGGTATGCCCAAACTATTCATATGTTGTTTTAGAGACATAAGAGAAGTAAACTATCATGGGATTGTTTAATACTTCCGAAGTTAAATTAAAAAATTTATTCAAATAAAGTAACGTAGGGTCACCAAACTTGAGAGCAAGAAATTCTTTAAGTAAACAAGGGCAAGACTATCATCATAAGTAAACTTTATAACACGATAACCCTAGCTCCTCTAGTGAACATTATGCCCTTTATGGTAAAATTTGTAAAATGACCCTAAGGTGAAATGAATCATAATTGTTTGAAGATGATAAGATTTAATAAGCCGTAGAAAACAAATCGAGACCCCACCATCTTTCTCACCGCCATTTGGAAAGTAAATTTTTACTCCTTGTTATACTTTTAGCGGCCTAAGTAAATTTGTTGATATTTCAGTGTTGAGAGCCCTAGATTCAATTAAATACTGGCAATAACTAATGAGGTCCTAAAGATGTTTCATCTCGACCTTCTCCCTCTAACCCTTTTTCAAGGCACCTTGTATCTCTTCTCTTAAGTGTGTTGAACTTAAAACCATGTTGTCTTGTGGGCAAGAACGAATCTTAGTAGCGTTAGTGGGAGCAGATGGCCTTGTGGAATTTAAATACTCCTTTTTCTTGATAAACGAATTAAGTAAATAAATGTCATAATAGAGAAGATTTAAAGATAATTACTCAGTGTCAAAGGAATAAACTTGACTTGACAAGTTGAATTATTCGAATCATATCTTGAGCCTCCTTGAAAACGTAAGCTAAGAATTGCAAGATATCTTATTAAAATAAATAACCCTCAAGAATAACTCATTGTGGATGGCCGTAATCGTAAGTGTGTTCTCGCTGACGACTTCTATGTTGTCATGTCAGAAAGAAAAAGTGTATTATCCTTTTAGGTGTGAACGCTTCGTGCCACCTTTATGGCCATCCTTGTATCAAGTTGTTCACAAAGTGTTAGTTGTATCCTGGTGACAACATGTTGCATCATGTTATGTGTCAAGCAAGTCAAAAAAAGTTATCCTCGTATTTCACCGTGTTGTTCGTGTGTGGATTTTTTTGGGTCGTTACAAAGCAATAATCGTATTCCAAATATATATTGTACTAAAATTTAATGGAATTTTTGGTGTCTAGTTTCATATTGCCCTTTCCCATTAAATTTCATGTAGTAGGTTATGAATGCAACTATTTGTGTAATTTTAACTAATATTTAGTGAAATGTCTTTGGTTTATTTATAAATTTCATGACATGGCGATTCTTCTTATCTACTATGATGTCACAAAATGATTCTATGGATATTGTTTTGAAATTCCTCTAAAATGGAGTTGTATATTGTCTTGTAAAATTAATTAGAAATAATCAACTAAAAACTCTATGGTAACATGTTTGGAGGAGGTGTTGCATTCTCTTGTAAAAAATTTAGAAAGAAACAACTAAAGGATTTGTGACAACATGATTGGAGGAGGTGGAAATTGTAATTTTAACTCAATAAATAGGTGTACCATTCATTGTTAAGGGTTAACGAAATTTAGGCACCATTTTTTATTGTCTATTTTTTATCTTAATAAAATGTTTTTTCACCCATTTTTGGGCACAATATTCAACCAAAATTGTTTACTATTTACAAAATTGATCACCAAACTTGCTTTGGTGTCAATGACAATATGTATATATGGATTGCACTAGAATAAATTTAATTTAATTTAATTTTTGAAATTCAATTTTTTATTATTTAAATTCACATTTTTTCCGAGAGACAAAAATAAAAATTTGTATAGTCACTAAAGAGAAAAAAATTAGTATCATGTATTGTCTCTAGGGAGACAAATGATGTCATATCTAGAGAGAGAGAAATGGTATTGTCTCTCAAGAGACATAATATGTATTAAATAGAGACACCCTCTTTGAGACAATATATAATGTTTTAATTGTTTCCATTTCACATGATTTGTTTAAGTATCATCTCTAATATTGTCTCAAAACACCTCCTTATAGTAATGGAAAGAATATATATGTGGTTTTTATTTATATTTTATCCTGTAGTTGTCACAATCATGGGTTACACATGATATAATTTTTTTGTAGTTGATAAGAAGAACAAGCCTAATGATGTCATTGATGCAATTTTTGTATTACAGAATAGCCACCGCAAATACCCTTGCATGGTTATGCAGATTTCGATAATGACCCTATGATTCCTAGAAAGGCCATGGGTTTAATCCTCAGACCTTATATTCCCAATGTAAGTAGGAAGGTTGATTTGTATTATTGTTACCCACCTATGGGCAGATGTGAGGTTTCACATTATATTTTTAGTGCTTCTCACTATGGAAAAAAATATTAATTACTCTAGAATAATGTTGAGGATGATCAATGCCTTAAGACCAATAAAAGAGCTAGTAGTAGGGTGAAGGTGTTAAGTTTTATGGTCATTTCAACATTTTCCATGATTTTAACCATAAAATACATGCAAATATTGTAAATAACCATTTTATACAACTTACATATTTAGTATATAACTATTATTCCTTATGTAGATTCATATGTAAACTACATTGATATAAATTAAAATCTAATAAAAGTAGTTATATAAACATAGTATAATCCTCTATATATTTTATTAAAAATATATAATAATTTTTTTGCATTTTTGAAAGGCAATAATGGAAAATCACCATCACCAAAAGATTATTTGACATCCCTAAGTGCTTGTCACATTTAACCCTCTATAGGAATCGAGGATAAAATATGAAGTTGTCACTATCCTTCAATTGTATTTCAACTTTTTATATAAGGGTGTTTAAAAATTTACACATAAAAAGATATTTAAAATTACACGTCAATATTTAAATGAGGTCATTGTTATCTCTCGAAAGTACACCCAGAGAGAGATGTTTACATATTTTCTAAGCTTGCACAATTGATCTCTCTCTTTCGTAGATACAATGGAAACACCTCAGGTCTGTGGGTATACCTATTTTGAGGTGAGTCTCTGTATCAAGGCTGGTTCCTTATTGGTGTATCCTAAACTGATTTATGGGAGTTTGAGAGTAAAAGATAACTGAAAATAATTAAAACTTAAGGTGATACACCAAATTTGTATGAGGGCTTTGACTGAGTATATGCACAACTGATATGGGAAGAATTTTTGATGCACGAGCCAATAGTTTTCTCAGAAATATCTAAGGGAAAAACACTTGATTGTACTAAGGAGAATCACAATAGTACTAATAAGTTAACATGCACATTAAAATTAAGCGTAAAAGACTGAATTTACAACAGCTTTAAGGTGATTGCTCAGGAATTTGCATTCACAATACTAATAAAACATATACAAGACTAAAAATAACTTAGAAAGGTAGAAAATACTTCACACTCGTGAGGGTAGAACTAACTAAATTTGCTCTAGTAGTCATATATCCAAAAGTCCTCCAGAGATTTTTTTTTGCTTTGCAAAAAGCACACACATATATACCAAAAATAAATTCACCCTCTTCCTAAAAATAGCATAAGACTTGTACTCGTGATGCATCCTATTTTTATCCTTTATTTAATAATAGATAAAGGAAGAAATAGAGCATGCAATTACAAATAGGCATTGTTAGCCTTACTTACATTACAGTCAAACTAAAGTTGATTGTTCTATTTTTAAGAAAAGAAGGGTGAATAATTTTCTAAAAATAAGATTTCTTCTAGGCAAGTCTCTCTCCATGAACATGCAACTCTTTCTTCTTCTCTATTCTATCATGTCAGTAAAGGCATGCAAGAATACAAATCCCTGTGAGTGAACAAAATAATTACAATACTTGCAATATTTTGTAAAATAATTCATCCAAATATCAATCCTGATTGGGACCACCCTTGTCTCTGATGTTGACACTTATTCTATCTTCTAGTGATCACATGGATAACATGCTGCAGATCATCTTCAACTCCTTGGCGTGGGGACCACCTTTACTTTACTTGGTTTGGCCACCTTAGTGGACTTAGCAATAATACTATGGTTTGCAACTAATACAAGGGCACTTGTAATAGCCACTACCATACTCAGCCACCTTTGATTATTTACCATGACCATACTATATAGTCTGCCACCTTATAGTTGTCGGCCTTGGCATATTTCAAAATTCACCTTTTCGGTGATCATTGGGTATAATTTGGTTGGCCCCTTTATATTATTTGGAGCATGCACTATGGTTAGACTTTGAAATTCATTGCAAATGATTTTGTTTTATGGACACGTGGGCTGTCCCCTTCTCCATGGTGACTCACCCCTTGGTAACTTGGTCTACTGCCTTATGTAACTCAAGTTGAGTTTGCTTTGATATTTGTTGATCATCTTGGGCCCTTGATCTTTGTACCTTTAATTTGATGCCATCGATCCTTGGACTCATGGTTAGGGTTTCTGATTGACATTAAATGTGGTCGATGGCATCCTGATCATAGTAGTTTGCTTCGAGATTTGAGGATCATTCTTGGCCTTTGATCTCTATACTTCTGATCTGAAGCCATCGATCCTTAACCATGGTTGAGTTAGGTTGAACTCACCTCTTAATTTTGCATGGTAAAGAGTGTCTTCAACCCTCAAGCACATTTCATTTGGTTTTTGGTTCGTGGGTGAATCCTGCAAATTTTTTTCGCCGATGCCTTCGTTGAAGTTTTGAAAACTCAATTCAGTCCATTTTGTTGGCATTCAAGCATTTATATCTGTTGTCTTTGATTTATTGGAGTTTTCTGAGTAATGTTTTGAGAGATTCCACCATTGTTCAAATTTTCTCGAGATCTGTTATTGATATCTTTGTGAGATCTGGTTAATGAGCTTGTGAAGATTTGTGAGCGAAGTGTCTGATCTCTCTATCATTTTCAATCTACAAAGTTCATCTTTCCATGCGCAGAGGGAGTTCATTGTATTCTTTACCGGCCTCCATCTTAACTCGATCTCTCTCTAGGGTCTTATGGCCACCATTGTTTTGAAGAGAAGGGTAAGTTTTGATCTTTAAACATAGAATCGATCATTGTTTTTTCATTTTGACTTTGTTCTTCAAGAAATGCTAATAATTGTTATCTCTCTCGTATTTACTTTGGGTGTTTGTGGCTCGCCTATGGTTGGTAACCCTAAAGTTGGGTTCTTCTTTAAATCTATCTATTTTTTCATTGATCATGCTCTATAAGTTGGCTGCCACGATTTTATGTGATTGGTAATTCCATTTCCCCTCATGGGTATTTGATAAAAAATAAAATAAAGAGAAACCCCTTTTCCCGAACAATAAATTTTTTTTATCTTCCTTCCTTTAAAGTGGAAATTTTGTGATGGCATGGCCATATAAATCTATGTATTTTTGAGTTCTAGGTATTTGTATTTTGTTTTGCTTTTCTTGGAACGAAAATAGATCTGAGTCTTTAAAATTTTCATCTAGGTTTACTCTCCTTGTGCATTCTATTTAGGCTTCACACAATACCCTCGAGCTTGAAACATTACCTAAGCTGCTCTATTATTACTCTTTGAGCTCATGATTTCTTGATTTTGGGTATTTGTAGATCTGTGACTTTGAGAAAATCTTCAACTCTGTGTATAAAACATCTTTCTGTTAAAGTATCATTTTTCTTTCGAGCACTGATACGTGATTTTCCTTGAGGGTTTACTAAATATCTATGGCTCGGCCTTGGTCATCTTGAGTTGAACCTCGTTTTGAGCTTGCTCTTCTTTATCTGAACTTTAATGATTCCTATTAATGTTTTATCAATTGTCAAGATCTGTACACACTCTGATAATGTAACTTGAATCTGATTTTAATGGGAATAACAATCTCGAAATACGGTAATATTTCTTTGACTTGTATATGTGTGATTTTTCTAATTCAAAGTTCTTCCACCTGAGTTTGTGTCATGAATAATATGTCAAGCTCTTTTTACTTTCTACTTGGATCCACTCCTTATAAAATTATTCCTTGAATGTAGACTGTGGAACTTTTAGTTTGCAGAGAAAAGCCTCCTTCTAATATGGGTATTTGGATTTTTCATTCTTTCTTGATTCTGCCATTAGTCTTAAAAAAAAAGAATGACCTTCTGAAGGATTAATATTTACTTCTTGTTACTTAAAACTCTGAGTTCCCCGATTCTGATCAGAATTTGTACTTTTAGCATTTCATCCTTGTGTATATTCCTTTACTTCAATGTTTAGCACCTTGGGTTTTGCACTCTGTTTGAGCTTTTGGTGTCTTTTTCTATTCTGATTCAAACTTAGTCAACTCTGCTCATTAGATTTAGCTTTGTGGTGTTGATCCATGATCAAGGATATCTCTTTAATTCTTTGTGTGTTTCTCTAGTCATGTTTAACAATGAATCTTGTATGTACTTTTTGGAAATTACAAGCAATTCATCTATTTTGAAACTGTAGATAACTTTTATCTTTATAGATGTAAATCTTGCATTCAATTTTATCTTTGAATCTTGTTTCTTTAGATAGAGGCTTTTATTTCCTTTATAAAACATTTCTAAGCATTCTCAAAATTTAAAATGTTGAATTTTCATGGCAAAGCCCTGCAAAATTTTCCATAATTCTATCTTCCATCCATTTCTAGCATAGTAATTGTATCTTCTAATTTTAGAATATAGAATTATGACACTTCATGTTTGAAGCTAGATTGGTAAATAAAATGAGACATCATAGTTGTGTTATATTGATCATAGCATGCTTTACTGCTTCTCTGTATCACTTATTTGATTCAAATAACTCTTTTAAAGCATGTAGTAGTTAAAAGCAGCATGATGGAAAGTTGTAAATGTCCATTTTACATGGTGAAGCCCTGTCAAAATTTTTCTAAAATCTTGTCTTCATTCCTTTCAATTGTAACCTTTCATTTTAGCCAAACATCAACTTTCAAATTCTGCTTCTTCCTTTTAATTGCAACTTTGTAAAGTGTTCTTCTATTTGCCAGCTTCCTCTTTTACACTTGTAATTTCTTCCTTTTAGAACAGCTTATTGAAACTTTGAGTTACATTCTTCCTTAAAATAGCATGCACTTATGACTTGTCTATTTTTCCGTGGTCAGTAACCTATACCGCACACTTAGGGAAACAGCTTAGAAAATACTTAGGCTTTTGGCCTCTCTTATGTCCATGTTTTCTTCTTTCTTTTCTTTTCTTCTTTCTAAGTGAATAAAACATGTATAAATTTTGTTATTCAAGTCAACTACATCTCTTGTTATTAGAGATTCATATGCACAAAGTAGGATAGTGTAGGAATATGACTTGATCCCTGAGCTCATAGCTAATAGTTTATTTTTATTCTTTTCAGGTACAATGGCTTCTACAACAGAGATGAAGAAGAAGTTGGAAATGGAGATGTTTTCAATCAAAGAAAGAAACCCCAAGGCAATGATGGGTTCACTCATACTCCTTTGCTTTCTCTTTCATGCATGTGTACCTTTTATTTTAGTAGTTGTACTTTACTTTCCAGTTACATCCCACGGCTTGTGTGGGAAACATTTGAAAATTCCTTATGAATAAAACATTGAATTTTGTAAATGAGTTGTATATTTCTTTTCTGCATTCTAGCTTCTCTATATGGATTGTATAATGAACTAAACAACTCAGTAACATAATTGAATGTCTTAATCATGAAGGAAATAACATTGATGAGAACTTGTAACATTTAGTAATGAACCCTAATTTTCTGATATCTGTATTTCTGTTTGCTACTTCAAGACTCAACTTCACCTACTCTATAATTTTTCATCTTCATCAAGACAACACAGTTGTCCTTCGGGGCTTTGTGTTCTTTTGTTGAAGATGACATGAAATTACAGACTATGTGATCTGTTTTATTTTGTGACAGCACACATAACTGCAGATTTCATTTAATCTTGTAACTAATTCAGCAGTAACAAATAACATAAAAACTTCCTTAGCTTAGGTATACTTCACCCAAGACTTTTCATGTAACGACGAAGTTTTGAGTTGCCCATTTTTGCACAAGTGCAAAAGCGTGAATAGTCACTTATGATAATTTTTCATTAGAAGGGCCAACTAAAAAAACACCTGTCATACAAATATTAAATGCTATGTTAACTTTTATAAATATTTGACTCATTTAAATAAATATATCATTTATTTAATAATTGTAACAATGCATAATTTGTACTTACTTTCTATTTTCTATATTAAAATACATATACTTTCATTTTACACAAATCATGCACAAAATCTAAGGAGAATATGAATCACCACTAAATAAGACATTAGTTGAGTGTTTCTATTGTCATAAGAGCAATATTAGTTTTTTTATCTTTTCTAGACACTATATTAATTTGGGGATTTTATCCTCAATGCACTTATTTTATTTTTGAAATTGGGTTCTTACATATGAATTATTTCTATAAATTTTGTAGTCGATTGTGTTAAGATAATAATCTTAATTATTATGTGTCTAAGTCAACAACTTCAATATTGTGTAATCAATGTATAACTAGATAATTTAAGTACACCTCCACACTCTAAATTACTCTTGCATTCGAAATAGATCAAAGGTATGTAATATTAAACCACATTTAGTTTTTTGAGGTATAAAAATTCATATGTTTTATTAAGCTTTAGAAAATACAATTTCTTTTATCGCTTTAAATTGTCTAACAATTTATTTTATTCACAAATAAAAATACTTTTTCTTTTCATAATATTATATTTGTTATAACAAAAATTTGGCATTGAATTATAAAGGTCATTTTTATTTATAGCCCCAAAAAAATTAAGACTGGAAATTATATGAGGAGTAAAACATAAGTTTTGTTGTGAATGTACATAAAGCACATCCAAACAAGATTATGTTCAAGGAATGAGATTAATGTTGTGAAGATGAAATGTGGAAATATTCATTCCCTTGTTGAACTCTAGTGCATTGGTGTTGTCATTTATGTCAGGTGGCATTGATGGAAAAGGGGTGAGTGGTGAAATGAGGCTCATTTAAAAGTGTCTCATTAGGTTCCAAGATGAGTTAAGGGTGTCACAAGCTTGGTCAGTGAGGTAGGAGACCATTGGAGGTATGGATATGGTTGGTAATATTTTAAAAGGTTTAATACAGGTCAAATATGGTTATTCTAGCATGTGAAAGAGCTTTTGGAATCATAACTAGGTCAAATTTTGAGAGTCATAGTTGTAATTTGCTCGTTTAGGCCTAGTTCTAGATCCTAATGAGGTGTAAGAGCTCAATCTAGGTCATGACAAGGAAAGCTAAGCATGAGTGGAAAAAAATAATTTTTCTTGATGCATGTATGATAATTTAAAAGGATTACTTCAGCTCATGGAGGTAAAATTCAAATGTTCACAAAAATTACCCTTGAGGACGTACATTGAATGCTAAGGTAAATGAGATAGGATTGAGATGAATAGGAAAATTTATAGAAAATAAACCCTATGGAGTGTGTATAGGGGTGTCTTGTAGTGCTTCATGTAAAATTTCATCAAATTTTGAAATGGGGATTTGAAGTTATTCAAGTTTTACTAAAACTGGTTTATTAAGGAATGCAATATGAGCACCCTAGCTTCTTAGCATCCAAAAAAATGTTAAGCCTTCTTCAGATAAATCATAGAATTAATTTTTCATAAGCACTCAAATCATTAACTTTTGCAAAAATTTTAAGGGAAATTGGTTGAGAAACAAAGAGGTTATGAGCATTTTTCTTATAGGGTTTCTCTCTCCTTAAGCCTCCTTCTTGAAGTGGTAGGCACAAAATCATTTTTTACAATCCAAATGACTTTTGAAAGTTTGAAAACTCCTCAAAACTTCTAAAGACTCTCTCTAGGAAAAATGGTGGTATGAGTGTTATCCAAACATGGTTATGGTGTATGAAATTTCTATAGTTTTGCAAGTATTTCATATTTAATATGGTCTTGAAGACTCCAAGGTAGACCACAGTGTGAGGAATTTTGTTCATTATTTTCAAATTGATCTCAAATATTTTCAAGCATTTAATTTGGCCATTTGAAGTAAATTTAGTATTATTCCTTTCTTATCATCAAATTATAGTCATGTAAAGTCGGTTATGAAATACGAACATGGTGCTTGAAGGAAAAGTATGAACAAAAGATATACAGTAAAGATGAATTATTCGAGCTCATTTTCACCATGATAAAGCTATAGAAATCAAGGTTTACATATCCTCTCAATCTTATACTCAAGTCTTATTGAGAATACTAAATTCTTGTTGATTGTGTAATATTCACCTCATAATTCACGAGTTCAAGTAGATGCATATTGGATAGAAGGTCTATTTCAAGTGTTAATGGTAGAGTTTTATCATTTTGATGAATCTTTGTAAATAGAATCTATTCAATTCAAATATTTCATTGGCATGTTTTAAGGAGCAATAGTGTAAGATGCAAAAAGTCTCGATTCTCGTGTTCATCTTCCAACATTTTGAGATTATCTTCATTTTGTAAGATGAGTATACAAGGGAGACATTTTCTAGATAGATTTAAAAGACTTATAAAAAGGTTACTCAATATATTTTATTCCTTTTTGAAGAACTAATTTTCCCTCTTTTGATTGTTACAAAAATTGTGACTCGAGATTAAATCTTAATTGTCCTTCATCACCAAGAACAAAGAAAGTTTTAAGTTACTATTTGGAGCTTTGAAGATATCGTATTATCAATGTATGACCACAAAATTAAGAAAATCATGCTAAAATGGTTTCTAACATAGAGCTAGGGTTTGAATTATGAAACCCTTAACATGCACAAAGTGTGTGAAAACAAGAGAAATATTCCTTTCTCGTATGTTACGGGGTAGTAAATAGATCACAAATGGAATGAATGACATATTCTCATATGAATCAAGTCCTTTAAGTGATGGGGGACTGAGAAGAGATTGTATGAACACAAATAACTTCATAATGTAGGTCCGTGATAAATGTACACTAGCTTCTCGAGTTGTTAATGCATAGTTTATGAAGTTTAGAAGATTATACCTTTCCCTTTTCATGCTTTCAAGTCAGTATAAAATGTTTAATCTCACAAACTATGAATAGATAACATCATGAATCTTCAAACAAAATATTGTATCGAACATTAGTATGCTTGTATGAACTCAAAAGAAAATTAGAAACTAAATAGTGAAGGTGAAGTGCTAAAATGAACCTTCAATGTCATGTTGCAGGTTTAAAGGAGTCATGAAAGGTTATGCAGCATCTCTAAGTTTTTGCAACATTTGAATGAGTTGTTGCACTTAGTAACTTCCTTTCTCTTGATAATAAATGAAATGTGTCATTTTTTTATAGTTACAAGCCTCTTTTTAAGATCTGAGTAGAATTTGATGAGTCATATTTGAATGGTGAGAGAATGAAAAGACTCCTTATCTTTCAAAGCCTACAAATCATAGAAATTGAATGAAAGATGTCAAAAGTACTAAAAGACAAAAATAGAGGCGCTTTTAGAAGACAAAGTATCACTTTTTATATGTAGTGAATATGAAGTTGAAAATTATTTACTACATGATAGTTTTCAAGAGTATAAGAGTTTATTTTGTCATGATGATGATGTGTGTATTATATGTTAGTGATGCATGTTGAAGAAAGATAAAAAAATTGAAGATATAGAAGAAGTCAAGGTTTTCGTGGTGAGATGATCTTAATAGACCATGCCCGAGAGTATAAAATTATACTTAATTACCTTATTTCTTACATGCAATTGTCAAGTACATTTAGGAGAATGAAGCAATTAATGAGGTGAACCAAAAGTAGAGAAGAATGTTGAAATGATGAAAATGTAGGGCTTACTAAGGAAAAATATTAGTATGAAAGCTTCTAAGGTAGACAATAATGTGAATGAAGAGGAAAGTATATTAGAGTAAAGAAGAGTGGGCATGAGAGTAATCCGAGAACATTTATATATTAAGGAGTCTAAAGAGTGTAGGATATTGATGAATGAAGGTGATAAAGACAACTTATATTGGATGAGATACTACAACAAGATGATCTCATCAAGACATATGAACTGAATTGTATGATGTAGTGAGAAAAAGGATGATATGAAAGTATGATAAAAATAAGAATTGTACCAGCAAAACCTTGTAGCTGATTAGGTGTTCTAGAAGAAAGGAGAATCAGATTAGAAATATGAGCTAATCTAGTTTTCACTATCAGTTGTATGAGACAACAATTTCAGTGTGACAAATATCTTGACAAAGTCTAAGTTGTAACTTCCATGTAAGTTGAAGTTTATAGAAGGTCAGTAGTTGTTGGACCAAAATTGGGAGTTGAAGCTTCCAGACAAGTAACAACTACTCAAATAATAAATAGTATCTTGGTTGAATCTTTGATTTGAAGCTCCAGGTTGAGTAGTATCTCAACTTTGAAATCAATCTAATAGATACATGACATATTTTCCTAAGCCTAGTTATTCGTTTCAATGGTTTTTTTGTAGTCTAGGTTTCCCACATTAAATTATGTGTCTCTATGTACTCTCTACTATTATTTTCTTGTGTATACTTTAACATGTTCATCATACCAAGATTGACAAACCGGAAATCTCTGTAAAATTTTGAATAAACACTGATTCACCCCCTTTCATTGTCCTAGTTTCCAATAATTGGTATCAGAGCCTAGTACTCTTAAATTAAGCTTAACAACTTGGAGGTGATCCTAAAGACACAAGAATGGGTTCATTAGCAGAATCAATGTTGAAAAAGAAGTATGAGATTTCTCAAGCCCTTATAAATGAGTTAAATATTAAAATAAAGCTCATGGAAGTAAATCATGGAAAATAATTAAATTATGGCTTCATATGTTGAGAATGTGTCAAAGAATCTGAAATAAAAATAACAAGTTTTCTCCAAATATGAAGAAGAAGTGAAGACTCTAAGGAATGAGCTAGAATAGGCCACAAGAAAACTAATGACATATCAAAGAAGTAAGGAAAGTAAAAGCAATCCTGAGAACCTTGCGCTAAGAAAACAAATACATCCAAATGATAAATCAGGTCTGGTTCTTAAAAGTGAAGCAACTCAGTGTGAATTGGATCATGGGTCTAGTCATGAATCATGTCAAGCTTCTATAAAATCCAAGGTTGAAGAATGTGACAAACTAAGTGCAAAATTGAAGACCTTAAGGGAAGAAATAGAACAAGAAAGGAAAAAGGAATTGAAAGGTGAATCAATCCATGTATCATACCAATGAAACTATGAAGAAGAAAAGTACACCTAAGAACACATGCAAGATCAAGGAAAGCCAAATGCAAGGAGACTCTCAAGTAAGTTTCATGCAATATTTTTGGACATAGAGCTAGGGACTACATGAGTAAGTTAGAAAAAGAACACCCATGGAGAGCTTGTAGTACTGAATATGAAAATAATATAGTGTGTTTCAATTGCAAATAAAAAGGACACATAGCCAAGTACTTCCTAGAAGAACCATTAAGTCAATTTTTAGATGCAAAGAAATCAAGAAGAAAGAACCAAGTTGTATACTTCAACCTGTCATGGGAACATGCATTATCTAAGACACTTTCATGAATCCCCTAGATATAACTACAAGATCAATGCCCTCAAAAGGAAAGGCACAAAGGTATTCAAGTTGAAGGAAAACTATGAGGATAAAACCAAGTCAGCCATGGTTGAGAAAGACACTAGAAAGAAGAAAGTAAAATGGATATACAAGATCAAGGAAGAAAACTCGAAGTTGAAAGAGAAAAGAATGATAAGAAGATAACATGGGAAGATGTTGAAGAGACACAAAAATCTGTGATAGTCACATGAGAATCTAGTACAAAAACAAGAGATCAGTGAGGTTCTGACAAATCCAAGAAGAAAGAATACAATCCCAATGAATAGGATGAAGAACTTCTTCCTCAAGTAGTGTTAGATGAGGTGTATGAGTTGAAACATGTATGCCTATCGAAAAATCAATCGAATATGAGAACTCGGGGATGTTATTTTCACACCAAGGAATGCATCCAAGAATAATGACAAGGTTTCAAAGGAACGAAAAGGAAAGTTTAGTCATCATGCTTCGTGATGACTATCTCTTGTTTTGGAGTCTTCTTACAAAGTGTTGTGCCTTCTTTAGGCTTCTATAAGGCATATACCAACTAAAAGAAGCATTGTTTTCTCCTCATTAGTCTACCAATCTACAAATAAAATCACTCTCTCTTGCTAAATTTATGTAAATGGTTCAATGCATGTTTGTGGATGAAATTTACCAATAGTTGTTGCTGAATAGAGTTTCCATCAGATTTGTTAAGGTATGTCATTTTCTAGGCTTGTTTTGTATTGCTTCATGTTAAAGGTCTAGTACTTGTTGAACTTATTGAGTATTTAATTGAGTAGTCATGAATAGGGAGGATATTCCATAGGTTTCAAGGCTAGGTTAGTCTTCTCAATGTTATCAATATTATCTTTATGCAAGAAAACTCTCTAAGAGAGTATTTTGAGTCAAAAGTTTGAGTTATTTGTCTTGTTGTATCAAGATCTCGATTAGATTTAATTCATCGTAGTAGAGGCACAATTCCACTCCAACTGAGATAAGGAAAGGTTCTTTTCAAGAAAAAATTTCTTGAAAGAAACTAAATAGGAATGTCAAAGTTTGAAAAATGTGTCTAGGTATGCTCTCAAAGTGTGCATAGTTACCTATATTTCTCTCCAAGCATTAAAGGAATTAAGTTGCCATGTGTTGCTTGTAATACCTAGTCATTGTGTCAAGCATATCGGTATTCAAAGAACCTTTCAAAATATCAAGGTATCCTATCCCTTTCACTTCTTGAATCATTGAAGTATATTCAGATCTATAATCACTATGCCATGCGTTAAGAGAAATATAATATTTTACAAATAATTTGGAGTACTATGGAAAAAGAGATGGAAATTATCATATTTGTAGGATTCGTTTAAGGTGGATTCATGTGAAAATTAGTATGATGGTTCATATACAAAAATGTGAATACATTTTCAATAAAATACTTAACAAGTGCTCATATGACCTACTTCCTAAGTAAAGAGGTAACTAGTTGTAAGTCTGCTGACACAAAATGTAACAAGCCCTTTTGGAGATCCCACACATAAAGTTATATGTAAGTTATATGATTGTGTGTTAAAACACGATTCTTGTGTGACCTGTAGGTCAGTTTATTCACCTTTAAATCCATCTCTAAGCGTTTATAGTGATAATAGGACATGTATTTAGTATTGAAAAACTTAAAACTCGGAGACATAAGTAACACACATCCAAGATCAATCTAGACAAGGAGGAATGGGTAAGTGCTCATAGTTTGAAATGTAAAATGACACTACTGATAAGAGAATAAGGTGAAGGACATGAAGGCAAACCTATGATTCGGATTATAGGATTTCAAAATTATTTTTGAAGTTTTTTTAGGCTTTATAAACTTCTTGGGTCCTTCTATATTACACAATGGGATTTTAGCTAGGGTATGAATTTTGAAGCACAAAACTAAGAAATTATTGCATGAAAATTGGAATGAATAATAGTGGGAAGGTTAATAAGGTGGTATAAGAAGATTTTAGGTATTTCATCGGCTATCTTTTTAGAATTCCTTAGTAGCATTGAAGAGGTCGAGTGTACATGTTTTGATGAGTAATGTCAAGGGTGAGTTTCCAAAGGAAATGTGAGAAATGCTTACAATTAGAGAGTTAAGATTTATAGGATTGAACACCTCATTAATGGTTACTCATAAACTTTGTGTTTTTTCCTTGAAAGGTTTTAGAGAGGGAGTTATAGGACAAACCAAATTGTCTTAGACCTAATTGGGCTTAGTAAGCCTAGAGAGAAAAAAGTGAAGTAGAAAGAGAAAGAAAAAGAGTTGGGTCCCGAGACTTTTGATGCATCTCAAGGGTAGTAAAAGAAAAGTAAGGAAAGTTATAGTTAATTGTAGGTAGTCCTAGAAGCTCCTATCTTGGGTATTAGCAAGAAATCTATTCTTAAGAGCAATAAGGGCGGTTTTAGAAAACTTGAATGCAAGTTGACATTTTTAAGAGATTTTTGTCATTTATATTAGTGTTACAGCACTTTATTGAAGTAATTTTATAGAATTTAATAGTGGTATAAGACCTTGAGGGCCATGAAATACAAAATTTCCTAGAGGAGAAAGAATCAACAAAGAAAAGCATGGCAGGTTTTGTCTAAGGAAGAGTAAGGGATGATATTTGGGCCATGATTCATTAAGATAAGTTGCATTGACATTGTTTGAACTGTAAAGAGAATGGTATAAATAAAATGAGTTCATTTAAAGTGATCTTGTGTCAATCTAGTCTAGGTTTGAGAAAATGATAACTAAATAAAGACCCTAAACCTAGCAAATAGAGACTAAAAACATTGAAAAATTCACATCGAGAAGAAACAAACCTATGTATCATAATATATGTTTTGGGATCAATTTTTAGGGCTAAATTATTGGATATTTAGAGAACTAAGGATAGTTTCATCTTAGGAGAGCATTAGAATAATTTTCCATGAAATTTTAATAATTCTACAGTGTCCTAAGTCATCAAAGATCAGTCAAACTACACTAAAAGTTACTACATGGACTATAAATAAGTTTGTCGAACTAAATAAAGACAAAGAATGACTTTTATCCTCAAAATAAGTGGTATACATTCAAGATGAATATAAGAAAGAGGATACACCATCAAGGGGAGTTTCATTTATGCCAAAACAAGTCCTTGAATTCCCATTTCTTATTAAATAACATCAAAGAAGATGGAATATAGTCCTAGGGGATCCGTACCAAGTAAGGATTTTCATGCATTTGTTTTACTTGGTTACATCATTGTGTTCATGTCACCCAATCAAGTTGCCTTTTTCTAAGATTTCAAAGGGGAGAGAGAGATTTTAGAAATAATGAATGTTGTTTTGAAGTTGTTAGTGTGTGTTTTCCATTAGTTTTTTTGAATTTTTGCCATCAATGAAAAAGGGGAATATTGTTGAACCTTGGTGCATTGGTGTTATCATTGATGCTTGGTGGCATTGATGGAAAAGGGGTGAGTGGTGAAGTGAGGCTTTGTTGATAGTTCCTTATCAGGTTTTATGATGAATTTAGGGTATTGCAAGATTTGTCAGTGAGTTAGGAGACCACTGGAGGTATGGATATAGTTGGTAAGCTTTATACAAGTCTTATACATGTCAACGATGTTTATTCTAGCATGTGATAGAGATTTTATAATGAGAAAAAAATAAAATTTTGGGAGTCACTATTGTAATCGAATCATTTAGGCCTGGTCTTTGAGCTTAACGACGTGTAAGATCTCAATCCAGTCATGACATGACTAAGTAAGCATGGGAGGAGCATAGGAAAATTTCCTAGGGAATTTATGAGCATTCACAAGGTTTACTTCAGCCCTCGGAGGAAAATTTCAAACGTTCACCAAAATTAACCTTGAGGACGGTGAATGCCAAGGTAATGTAGACAAAAATAACGCACTTAATATTATCTACTAGGCCACCAAGTATGTTGTTTTATATATGGATCTTGCATAAGAAAAGTATTCACCGATGGCCCATTGTCTATTCTATTTTTATCTTTCTTGTTTGTATTGTTTTATCTTTCATAATTTTCACTCATATACCTAGTTGTGGTAAGGTCACATGGATCCGTGTTTATCATTCTTCACACATTTATCGTCGAGTTGTCTCTGACACTAGTGCTTAGGTGCTTCTATCCATCCTAGGCGCATGTGCCATCTTTAATTTTTTATCTTACTTTTTACATTTTAGATCGGTCTTTCAAGTTTTCCCACTCATGTCCCAAGGTACTAGTCACCATGTCAAGTCATTAGTGTTGAAATTGAAGCAATACATCCCTATATAAACACAACATACATATCATTATAAGGGTGAGCAATTCTTATCAAGGGTTATCTATATACATATCTCAAGGGACTATATTTGGGTGCATTACTCTTCATAAACACTACATGGGAAGGTTAAGTTCATTTTTCCATCTCACACATCTACATCTAACTAGCTACCACCCACTATCTTGGCGTCACCGGCATGAGGGAATTCTAGGATCACTATTGCACACAATCATCACATAGAACTACATTCGATTTGAGATGTAGTTCAGTGTTCAATCGTAGGTTCACTAGTTAACCACTGAGCACGATCTAACACCTCATTTTACATCTTTCTTTTTTAGGATTTGATGTTTTTAGGGTTTTGTAAGAGGATATTTGTGTTCTAGATTTATAGGTGCTCGGACCATGGGAAAAGTGCTACTTTCAAGCAATCGAGTGGCGAACAAGTTTTAAACCCAAGCAATGGTGTCAAAACTAGATCCCAATCTTTTTCACAATCTTCGTCATCCACAGAAGTTCTAGGGCACCCGCAAGAACCCCCGCCCTATCCAGTGCCCGTGTCTAGAAGTTTCAAGAACCTCTCTATTTTCCCATTGGGATGACAATGGTTTGTGTTTCTGTTCTATCATATTCTCCAATCTAGACACACTTTAAGATAATTAAAATCATGGTAAGCTTTGTATATATTTTATTTTCTTTTATAAATAAACCAAGTAAATTTCCTAGCATCTTTATTTCATTGTATATCAATTATAGCACTCATTGTTTTCAGATTTTAGTAAAATAACCAAATTTTATTGAATCATTTTGGTGAATCCGTAGCTTAAAAATCCTTGCCCTCGGATCCAATAGAACCCTAATGGCTAAGATTATCTCTTCTCCTCCTAGGAAAGTCATGCCTCATGTGAGTGTTAACCTTATTTATGATGATTAAACTATATTATGAAATTAGCACTCTCTATTGCATTACTAATCTTTTACATTATACTCAAAGGCTCTTGTTGGCTATCAAATGAAATATTCCTACTAGTTTCGATAATTCTACTATTAGCATTAATTCTGATCCCATAATATTTTCAAGTTGTAGACCTTGCTATGCAGTAATCCATACTCCACCCTCTTCTATTTCTGTTGAGACTCTAGATGATGTTATTATCCATTTTATGCTTAGTCTTGATGATGATACTTCAGATAAAAACATGATGAAAATATACATGTGCATGATGTTGTTTCTAATACTAGTCAGGATGATTCTATAGTTGCATCTCATACTCCTTGCATTTTTAAAATTTCTCCAATGATTGTAATGATACATCTCATACTAGTTCTCCTCCTACTTCATTGTATGTTGATGATATGCTTAATGAAATCCTTACATCTGAATATTTGTCTGATATTGATGATACACATACTAGTAATGATTCTACTTCTTTGCATACTATTGAATGTGAATTCTCTACTCCACTTTCATCTTCTTCTAAGATTATATCCAGTAACATGCATGTGGAGTCATCTCCATCTATTTCTTCATATCCTCACCACTCTTCCGATGTTATTCCTCGTCCTTTTAATGATATTCGAGGTCCTTCACCACCTATTACTTATTTAGAACCTACACCTCTGTTCCTATAACATCGACATCCTCCACTTGTTCTATTGAAATCCCTATGATTAAGGATAATGGAAAATTTTAACCACTCAATACACCATTCACATCTTTTTCCATTCCTTCACAGACATTTTATCACTCATGCATGTTGTTGGGAAATTACAATATTAGGTCCAATCTCTAACTTGAAAGAAAGGCCTATTATGATTCTATAGATAATAATTCTTTACATGGAAATCCAATTCTGAAAATGATTCAAAATTCATACTTTCCTAAGGATTTCATTATGCATACATTTTCATGTTTTGATGGTAATGGAAATCTGCATTTACATCTCAAACATTCATCTCGATATGGCCTCATGATCCAAGGATGGATTATTGTTAAAATATTTTCATCATAGTATTATTGATGACACTCTTTAATGGTACATCATTTTCCCTTTGGATCTATTGGTACTTATTTTGAGATGGAAGAAGCCTTCCTCGATTCTTTATACTCAACAATGGCCCTAGATTCACCAAATCAAGGCAAGACCAAACCTATTATTAATTACATTTTTCGTTTCACTACTTTCTGCATGCATCAATTAGTCTTTCACCCAATTGATTTATAAAAGTAATTCATCTTTTTCATGGCTTGATTATTGATTTAAAGGAACACTTGTAATATGATACATGTGAATCATTCACACTCTTATGCGATAAAGTCATCAACTTAGAATAGGATCTCATTGCTGCACATGTTATGGATCCTCCTCCTAGTTCTCGATCTTGCTACATTATGTAGTTATTCTCCTCTTCCATCTATTGATCATCCTCCTAGGTATCTATCTCCTCCACCTCATGAAAAAGTTCAATTTTCTCAACCATATAAGTGTCTTTCATCTCCTCCACCATGTATGTCTCCACATAAGACCTCTCCATCTCCTCCATGGAGACATTACACTTTTATCATAACACTAGGCCTCATGATGTGTTGTGTGATTTTCTTGATAAACACTTGATTTTTATACGTTATAATAAGAATCATCCACCTCATAGCTTGTAATATAAATGTGATTGAACTTACTACAACTATCATCATAAAAATGGCCATCGAGACAATGATTGTTTTGTACTTCATGATTGATTACAACAACTAGAAGAAAATGGTGTCATTGCCTTTAAATCTTGATAATGTGAGAAATATATGTCTCCAATTCCATGTGAGGGTACATCTAGTTAATTTCAATTATCTCCTACACCTGCACCTAAGGAAACTATTCATCCACCACCGAGGTTATTATTCATACACGCTCTCCATCTCCTCCATCCACCATTACACAATCTCATTGGCCACATAGTTCTCCTTTTACATATTGGCTACCTAAGACATTACTATCTATGCTTCCCACTACTACACCACCAATCATTAGCACCATCTCATATGCTATTCAATTCACCTCATACACTCACACTTCTTACACTCCATATGCTTCCATCCCTCCATGCCCATTTGGTACTTGGTTTGTTATTTTTTCACCTTACCCCGATGATGCATTCATGTTCTCGTGGTTCTTACATGAATATCAAGGATCTGTTACATTAGAACCTTGCTACATCTCTTGTGCTACACACTTCATTGATCTATCTATGTAACGCACACTATCAAATCATTTCCTGATGACACACTCTTTCATTATGATTCATTTTTGACTACTTAGGGGTCTTTTATAAATTAACCTTATCATTCACACACTATGGATCATCTTTATTTTCCTCCCCTCGCTTCATCATACTAATGCATGCTTAAGTACAATTTTACAATCATTTCATTCACATACTCTTTCACATCCATCGCATCTCTATTCATACATACAATATACTCTTACATCATTTATCTATAAAATGGTACAATCACATTATATAGTCCATACACTATCTATTATTTATTCATGATCAAATTAAATGTCATTATCCATTCATCAAAACTCAAAACTAAATAATGAAAATCAAATCAACACATACAAACAATGCTCCACACATAATTTATCACATCAACATAATATAATAATGAAATTTTTTGTTTCTATATATCAATAAATTATCATAATTACATAGTAAAATTGCTATGGGTAAATCCCATACATATGTATACATCACATCGATAAAACTATTTATAACTATAGGAGCTCTAGAACTAGATTATTTGCAGCTCAATCGGCACCGCTGGTCACGGCCCTAATACGTCTCTACCTATTTATGTAATAGAGTAATCTTGATTGACTACTCGTAAAATGACCCTCTAGCTCCATCAAACTCACAAATACGTCATGTGCTAGGGAACATCCACATGTAGCCTCTCTAGCCTACAACGTCTCCTCTCATGCATCATCTCGCTCACTTAACATCACGATACAAGTAGTTTTTGTTATAGCCACTAGCTCGACAAATGGGCATGCTCACTTGCATTGGCATCCACCTACTCTAACATCCCACATCCAATAAGCACATCGATGGGCACATTTTATGTCAATGTTTAGATTGAAGTATCTACAATCAAGTACTAGTAAGAATCACCTAATATAATCCAATACAATGCATTATCTCATATCAATGATAAGACACAATCAAATAAATATGTAAAAATCCACAAATATCAATGCACATAAACTCACACTCTTCTCTTTTCATCGCCACATCATCACCACCGGGTAAGGTACTTATCCCTATATTCCTACAAGTACTAGTGCTTCCACTATATCTACAACTATTGGGTATAATAGAACCAATCGATGCATTGCCCACCAAGCACTATAATCCTATGCAAAACCCATATCATCCACCTCCAGTATTTGTTATATGGATGCATCGGGACCGATCTGGCCCAAGAGGTACTAGCTGCACCGCTATGGGCCCTAGTCTTACTCTAGCCCTCCTTTGCACACTTGTGCATTTCACGCATATGTATGGCTCTAGGGGTACATCCTAAGCCATGCCAAACCGGTGTAACATGCACTCTCCCTTGAATACCTCCAAAATCCCACGAAACCTTTCCTCCCAACACATAGTGTGCGGTAAAAATTACAACTCCAATACATCCTCTAGCCATCCTCCATAGTCATAATATGCCATCCAAATAATGACCCTTGCCCCATACAATCAAACATCAACTTATAAGTATCAGTGTCCATGTTCCTACCCCGCATACCTACCAACTACTTGGAAAATATAATAGGTCTATACCACTCTCCACATGGCCCACCATGTGGCCTTAGTATCATAATATGCTCATACGCCCATGCATGGAACAAAGTGGTGGCTCCTAGCCCACCCCATGCTCCTTTTACGTAAATCTATACAAATGGAATAATGCATATCATGTCTAATCATATCTCATCCATCCTCTTCTATAAGATAGGAAATATCATATATCTCATATTATATTCCTACACCACCTCCCTCGACTATAACCAAAGAAGAAATCACAACCACTATAAAATTTCATAAGTCCTGGAACCCCGACCTCAATATAGGATCAAGACTAATATAGATATTTGTTTGCAATCACGTCCCTATAAAGTACCGGCTAATGACTCTCATCTTTCTCTATGCATCCTCTATGGCCATAACATGTACCCTCTCACATTGAAAATAGGAAATCATAGTATGCGATATATATCCTCCAAATTCATGGTGATATCTCCCGTAGGGAACAAAAATGTGCATGTATCTATACACCATCTCTCACATAATGTAGTAATCATCAACATGTTATGTTGTATATCCCACATCTTCCCTTTTTTCCATAAGACGATATGGTCTAGAACATCCCACTCATCATTTGACAATCCAAATCCCAAAGAATGTACTCAAATGGTGACCACCATAGAGCTCTCTTAAATGAATATATCTTTACACAAAGTAAAAAAACAAAAACAAAATCAATACGTCATATACATACAAAAATAACTACCAATAACATCAACATGCCTCAATTTTCACATTTACAAAAATCTAGGCTCAAACCAAGTCTTATGGGTCATCAGCGTAAAGGAGCAAGTCACAAGTGCCCATACCTAGGCATTGGTTTCCCAAAGGTAGTTAGCGCCTTCTCCATTATTGCTTAGGTCGAAATGCTAAGATAATTAAAATATATATTTTTGTGAAAATTCATCAAAAACGACTACTTTCGACACAATTTTAGAAAAAATCACACTTACTAGCTTAGTTTTCATACGTGCTTCTACAATGCTACCACTATCTCAAATCGACTCAATCACAAAGTGCTCTCACTTGTGGCATCTTCCCACTCCCAAATCTCAAAATACCACTTGTACAATGATCAAATGAAATACTTTTTCACGTTTCCTATTACTATTTATAATAATTCTCCATTTGCTTCCTTGCTATAATCATTATTCATGCTTATTCTCTCAACTAATACACACCACATAATTTCAATCATTTCTTGAGAATAGTGTTAGGAAAAAAATATTTCTCTATAGTTAATTTTTCTTTAACTATAATAATTGGGTATTTATTATTAATTGTAATATGTTTATATTTATATAACCATCTTATTGTATTTATTCAAAAACTACGGGAGTTGTTATATTGTTTTAACAATATTATAGTGTGTATTTGATTCTCGGATTGTAACTTTGTGTGCAACCCATTTATCTATTTTTATATTGTTGTTTAATTCCTATAAGAATTACATCACTCCATTATAATGGTTGATTGATTTGATATTAATAAAATATATTAGGATTCCACCCATGTTGCTCGGTTTACATTTAGTACCGGATAGAGAATATGGACTCCGTGAGTAGAGAAGGTGTGAAAAGAGAGAGAAGAAGATATAAAGGAGATTGGAGAAGCATTTGTAGCAATTGAGAGCATGTGCAAAGATCCTACAACTTCTCAGCCCCATCCCTACCTCCCCTCAACCTCCTGTTTTTTCCAAGTGTTTGGAATGCAATTTATGTTTGTCTTGGTGGACCTTTCACCAAGAAAATTTTTCTGTAGGAATTTAAAAATATATATTTTTCCCCAAACAGGATTTTACCACTAATATTATAGAAGCATTTAGTTACTACTACATTTATCAAGTATGCTATACTTCAAGGTATACAAATGATAACAACAAAACAACAATTATTCACCAAATAGAGAATCCCATAAGGACAAAAACAGACTCCATAGGATTCTCGGTGAGCTCTTGGATGATCCATTCATCGAGATGTATAGTTTTAGTAATGCCTCCCTCCCCATTGTTGTTTAAATTGGGGGATCTGAATCGAGTTGCATTTACTGTGCCCTTTCACACACCCAACGTGGAATTGGGTCAAACTAGAGTCACTTCTATTGATGTGGAATCACAACACCTTGGAGTCTATAACTTGATGGGTGGAGGCTCACAAAGTGAGATTGCATAACATGGAGCATCTCTCAAAGTCTAGGACTTTGCAAATCAAGAGATCTCTAGATGAAGGATGGCTCCTATTCCTCTGTTCAAGTGCACATGTTCAAATTATAGAGGGTTTTATCCTAAATCCTATTCTAATTTTCCAAGGAGACAGAGTTAAGGAGATGCAAGAAAATAAAACCTAAACTAACAAGGGTGATGCACCAAAGGAATGTTGAAACACCTACTTTGCTATAAACACAAACCATAAAAATGCAATACTATCACCATGCACAAATAACCAAGACTACAATGAGAGATCGAAAGGAGACAATGAATGTAAGAGAGGGTTGAAAATCATCCAAAGCATGCATTATCACTCCAAAAGTTGATACAGTGCATTACAATGGCCAAGAGGCACAAACTTGCATTACAGTTTGAATGGAAGGCTTGAAACTCCACAAAATCACTTGCATATAAGAGAAGAAGGGAGGGTGCAGAGCAGAAATGTCCAACCTTTTGAAAAATGCACCTCCTTACAATATATAGGAAGAATGAGAGAAAGAGGTAGAAGAAATCCGGAATCTTGTTCAACCACCCCAGAGATGCATTGAATCCTCTTGCGAAATTAACAGGTCTCATGACACAATTCATGCCCCTATTGCCATTTCTTGTTGGGAAAGAAATACCTCCTTACAACAAAGGTGGGTGAGAAGCGTGATAGCCTCAAGAATGGTGGCATGTATTTACTTCATTTATAGTCAAAATCATCTAAAGATAAGGGTGTAGTGCTCAACGTGCGCTTTCAAAATCTTTTCAGATCCAAGCATTTAAAAATATTGGTGGGCTTTATGATTCATCAAATCTTTTCCAAAATTCTTTGGATTTGTAATCTACCCCTTGAGATCTTCATGGAGCCCAATGCGTCTTAAGATTTTGCTGCCCTTTTTTCACTTCTAAAGTTGCGCTAGTTAGATACTTGGTCTCGCCTCCGGCTTGCTTTGTTTCTTTGTGTTTTGGCTAAGTCCCCACCCTAATCGGTAGTGTAACTATGTCCCCGACCCTAGACACATGAAAGGCTTGCGAGTTTTTAGGCTTGCCTCCGAGTTGATATTTGAAGTTGCGTCGAGTTGACACATAGTGCCTTCCGCGAGTTCTACCATGTTTAGAATTTTCAATGGCCAGTTCTTCCTTTTAGTCCTGGACATGTGGTGAGCCCACGCTCATTTGGGACTTTCCTTTTGATTATACCTTTGATGTTTCACCAAATTGACACGTGGAGGCCTCCATAGACTTTTGGAAATTTCTACGGTGGTGTAACTTTTTCAGACCTAGGACACGTGGAGGGATGACGTTAATTCGGGGTCTTTGCTTTGGGTCTTGCCTTTGAAGTTATACAAGAGACATGGAGGCTTCCGCAGCATTTGGAATTTTCTACGGCTAGTGTTACTTCCTCGGGTGATGGACACGTGGAGAGTTTGCACTTGTTTGGGGTCTCCGTTTTGTAGCACCTTTTGGAATTACACCGAGCTGACACATGGGGGCCTCTATTAACCTCGCAACTTTGCACTTGGAAAAATTCCTCCATGGGCTCGCGGGCCTACACTTGAAAACTATGATATTTTGTGAAAAGTGCAAAAGTTCCAAAATGGTCCCGTAGATCCACCGGCCCATATTTACACTTGGGCAAAATTTTCCATCGCGGCACTCAGCAGACCTACTTAGCAAAAGAAATCATCCTCGGGCCGTCACAACCAACATTTCCAATTAGCAAAAGAAATCCTTCATGGGTCTGTGGGCCCACAATTATAAATTGTGTCTTTCATGAAAAGTGAAAAAATGCCAAAATATCTCCCGCCACCTCGCCGCCACAATTTTCCCATTTGGTGAAAAGTCTTCCCTAGGCCCATCGGCCCGTCATTTGCAAAATATGAGGAGTTAGAAGGACTTATTTATATTTCTGGAAAGGAGAAGAAATTTCCTATCTGATGGAAGTGCTTTTAGGGACCTTAAGTGCATAAAACATTTAAAAACTCAGATTAAAGCACTAAAAGGGGGAAAATGGTGTTAGTTTCCCAAAAATAAGTGTGAGCTTACTTTGGTCAACAAATTCTTTGTGACCGAGCTATGGTACATTGGTATTTACAATTGTGTTACACATATTCACTTTCAATGCCTTATCCGAGTTCATCATTGCATTAACAAATCATACCAGCTCTCAAAGCATCATTAACGGTGAGTTAAGAGCCCTCCCTTGCCTAGTGGGCATCCATATGAGCCATCCATTGGCCAGGCATCAAGTCAGATCCTTATAAAGGTTGTGTACATTCAAAACTAGTCAAGTATTTTTTCCATTGAAAAGAAAGATCGAGCTCTCATTTGGCTGAGTTGTATCTCCATGACCGAGAAGTGATCTTGTTATCCACATCGAGTTGTCCATACTATTTTGCGATCCTCTCGTGACCTACATAAAATCAACTTTGTGGTGAAAAGACCCACAACCATCACTATGTATATTACACCGAGTTAAGTCCATCAACAAAACCGAGCTCACCTCTTTCCATTCGATTCATCTTGGACCCCTCAACATTGACCTACACAAAGTAAAATAAAAAATATCAACAAAACATTGAATAAAAGTAATACAAAATGATGAAAACCATCTAAGACGGGTAACAAAATGATAAAAAAGTGTGGAAGTCCAAATTCTGAGATGTAAACCCTAAATTGATGCAGCCACGTCGATCCTCCTTTACCACATCATTTTTTTATGAGGTAAGTCACTTTTCATATGTTTTAAATACAATATGCTACATTTTCTAGCATAAGCACTTTAGGCGCCAATGTGGTTAGACTTATTGAATTTGGGAAAGTGAGGTTTGGGGTTTGAACCCCACCCCAACACAAAAATTTCAAATTTTGAAATTTAGCGGAAAAGCCGATGAAACCACCAATCGTGGAGAGTATTTTAGCGGAAAACCTCACCTTAACTACTTAGTCAAAACTAAAACCACCCCTAAACCTTTAGTGAGAAAAACCCTATTTTAGGGGAAAAATTCTCCTATTAGGCCTAGTTTTTCATTCCAAGCAAAATTTGCTAAAGGGGGTACACCAAAAATTGCATTTTTCAGCTATGTTTTGCACTTTTTGGCATAGAGGGTAATTTTGAGCTCCGAAGGCCACCAGGGCCCACAAAACAAAAATAAAATTCCCGCCATTCAATTTTTCCAAATTTTTGAATGTAATTTGTATACTTCAATATATTGTACTAATTTGTAGGTTTCATATTCAACCGCAAACTTTGTAACCACTCGAAACTAGGTGATTATTGTACTTAAAAACAATAAAATTTGGTTAAAAAACACTCATGAGATCCTAGATCTCATTCACAACATTTGGTATATACAAAGGCCTCTGGGAAGCACTTACAGGTAAATCTATCACAACTACTACTACACTTAACGCCTAATATAGCTACAACAACATCATTTGGGCATCGACCCTTTAAATCAACAGGGAGTAATAAGGTCACATTGCACACACTATGAGCCATCCCATCCATCTATGAATGATTGCACAACATAAATCTAGACTGAGAAATTATCCAAGTATATAGTGAATTTACGCACGCGTATGAGGATATTTCTTTGAGCCGGTGTCAATAATCACACATACCCCTTTCAGTACTATCTTGGTACCATGTATCGAATTCTTTTACATACGTTAATGCCTTTTCACGTACCACTCACACCGGGTAAATAGAAAAGGAAATCTTCTTCCACATACTATGGGTATCTCGGAAGGGCTCGTATATAGAAAGGTTTGGTATATCGATCGACAAGATATAGATTGGGAAACCTTATACTTGGAGTGATAAGACACTAACCCTATTAGTGATTTCTAAAAATGGGCATGAATGCCCCAAATTCTTTCTTTCGATTCACAACTACTCGTAGGAAACAACTATGCTACATAGAAGACTAAAATCAAAAAGAAGCTTGAGTTTGAAGAGATCTAGACTATTGTGAATTGTACTTTGACTAGATCAATTACTGATACAACACAACATAAATAGTTTGATAAAGTAGATCAAAAGGAGAAACTCATAATCTTGTTTGGAGTGTCCAACGATGTGCAACCCCACATTCAAGATGCCAAAACAACCAAAGAAACGTGAGATTAGTTGAGCATAGTATATGAGGCTGAAAAAAGAATGTCATACTGAATTTGTAGAGTTAGTTACACACAGTGAAGTTCAAGAAGAATGAGAAAATTGAATCTTTCTTAAGAAGAGTTACAGAGTTGAGGGCTTCACTTCTATCCCTAGGAGAAGTGGTCACAGATGAAGCTCTTGTTCTCATTTTTCTCGAGGGCTCTCCTTCTTCTTACCACATTTTTGTAACAACTCTAAAATTTTCAAATATGAAAGTTCTTTTTGATAAATTGGTAAACCTGTTGTAGCAAGAGGAAGCTATGCATAATAAGGATGATGAAGAGGAGTAGGCACTTTCTTCACATCAAAAATGGAAAGGAAAAGGTAAAGAAAATGTAATTCTCATCACAAGTCCCAAAAACGATATCAACATCAAGGGACAATCAATAGAGAAGAAATGTCCAATTTATAAAGAGGACATGAATTGAAAGAATTTTGTATAATACTTACAATAAAGTTTCATCAAGAAAATTAGACCTCCACAACAATAATCTCACAAGGGACATTCTAACCACAATCAATGGAAAAAAAGGGGAATTGGAAAATAAGACCCCATCTTTGCAAAGGAAATATTGTTGAGCAATAAGAATAGTAAGATAATGAAGATTACTTATACACTTCTCGATCAAGTGAACCTTCCATGTAATATAATGACGTTTGGTATGTTGATTCAGGAGCCACTCGACACATGACTAGCCAAAGAGACTCGGTTTACATCAATGAGGGACATACCTTCAAAAAAACATGTTTCGTTGGGTGATGAATCTTCATATATAGTTTAGAGGATTGGGAATTATTCTCTACCCCTTTGTTCATACAACTATAGACTATCATATGTCATATATGTCCCGTGGTTGACAAGGAATCTACTTTCGCTAGTCAACTCTTAGATCACAACTTAAAAATTGACTTTGATAGTCAATCCGACAAGAAAACATGTTTGATTCAAGACAAATTACGAGGCTCGAAAATAGTTACAAAATCCTCAAATGTGAGACTTATGCTCCATCTTGATTATGTTCACATAGATGATCAAGAACTTGTGGCTAAGAACTCTACGCCAACACATTTTTGGCATCAAATACTTAGTCATGTTAGTTTCTAGTATTACAAGACTCTTCACCAGCGTAATATGGTACATGGGTTAACATTTCTTCGAAGGATACAGACAAGTGTCATATCTTCCTAGCAAGAAAACAACACAGAGCTTCATTCCAGAAGAGTACTTTTCAAGCTCAAGGAAAACTTAACCTGGTTCATACTGATCATTTCGGTCCGATGCAACCAAGTAATTAGGGTTTCAATACTTCATGCTTTGTATTTATAACTACTCATGAAAATGTGGATATATTGTCTTCGCAAGAAAATTGAAGCTTTTGAAACCTTCAAAAAGTTTAAAGTAGTCATGAGAATGAAACTAGTCATCACGTCATAACTCTCTCGCTTAGATCGAGGGAAGGAATTCAATAGTGATGAGTTCAAAGACTACCTACAAGATCATGGGATTTGTCGACAAATGCCTCCTTCACACACACCGCAATGTAATGGTGTTGTTGAGAGAGAAATCCTACTATCATGGAAATGGTGTGATGCATGATCGATGAATCTAGACTTGCAAAGACATTATGGGTAGAAGCAATAAAGACAACCGTGTATTTGTTAAATAGAGTGCCCACAAACTTGCACTTGATGGAGTAACGCCACATGAAGCATGGTCAAAGTAGAAACCATATGGTTCACACCTCAAAGGTATTTGGGTGTAAAAAAAGTATGCACATACCCAAGTAGAACATAAATAAATTGGACATGAAGTCACAGAAACTCATTTTTACTGGCTACAATGAAGAAACTCTTGGTACAAATTGATGGATCCGAAGACCAAGAGAGTTTTCAGCAGTAGATATGATGAGTTCTTTGAGAAGAAGGAAGAAAATTCTCCTCCTCCGTACTCACTTTGATGTAGATTCTTCACCGGTTGTAAAAACTAAAGTTGATGTTCCCAAAATGATGAAAGTGAAGATGGTGTTGATGTGATAGAACCACGACCCATAGGAATAGTTCAACATATGCCCAAGTGTTAGTACTAAAGCACATTATGAGATGCAAGAATGGATGCTCCACTAGATATATCCATCCCTGGACCACGAAATCATAGTAAAGTAAGACAAGAAGTGAACTTTAATTTGATGAGTAGAGTTATTAGTCCGATGAGCCCTCTATAATCCAGAAGCCTTATAGTCCAAAACTTGGAAATATGCCATGGACTCGAATAACAATCAGTAATGAAAAATAACACTTGGCAAATTATCGATATTCCAAAAGGGAAGAAACCCATTGGATGTAGATGGATATTCAAAATGAAGTACAAATCAGATGGCACAAAGGAAAAGTATAAAGCGAGACTAGTAGAAAGGGGTATGCACAAAAAGAAGGTATTGACTACGAAGAGACATTTTCTCCAATAGCTAAGAGAAAACAATCGATGATCTTTGCTCTAGCTGCATAGTTTGGTTGGAAATTCCATCGATGGATGTAAAAATTGCCTTCCGAATGGATATTTATATGAAGAAGTCTATATGACTCAACCTTAGTGATATGTTATACCTAGTAAAGAAGAAAAGGTGTATGTAGACTCAGAAATCTCTATATGGCCTCAAATAAGCACCCTAGGCATGATACATCAAAATTGATGAGCCATCTCATACAACATGGATTTTTAGAAATCTATACGATCCAAATATTTACCTCAAAAATAAAATGGTGGGAGATTGTGATTTTCATTGTCCATGTCAACGATCTATTCATCACTAATGATCGATGCAACAAAGAAATATCTTAATCGATCGCTCGACATGACAGATCTCAAAGCTAATGCACTATTGTCTTTGATTAGAAGTATGGCATAAAGAGAATGACATATTTTTTTATCAAATGAAATATACCAAGACAACACTCGAGAAATTCAGGATGATGGATTGCATAGAAATTGCTACACCTATGGAGAACAAATTGTAGTTATCTCATTCAGATCCATCTTCTCGAGGTAAGTTCCACTCTCTATCGTTAGTTGATTGGGAGTCCCATTTAACTTGCCTATACTAGACTAAATATCAACTTTGCAGTGAGCTATTTATCTAGGTTCATGTAAGAACTCAATGTTTTTCATTAGAAGGAAACAAGGGGCATCTTGAGATATCTCAAAGGATCAGTGGATCTTGGTCTCGAATACAAGAAGAATGATAACTTCTTCTTGTCAGATATTAAGATTCGATCATGCGCAGAAATATTGATGACAAAATATCCACTTTAGGGTTTGTATTCTTTATGGGATCTAGACCAATATCATTGGAAAGCAAGAAACAACACTAAGTTTCTCATTCTTCCATAGAAGTCAAGTATCGTCTGCAGAGAAGTTTTCGTGAAGCAATTTGACTATGTCGCATACTCAAGGACTTGGAATACCACATGACAAACCGACCACCATGTATGTTGACAATGAAGTTGTTTTCAAACTTGTTCGCAATCCGTGTTTTCATGAAAGAACAAAACACATTGACGTACAGTACATTTCATACGCAAGCATGTCTTGAAGCACAATATACAAACTTCATTGTTTTCCAAATGTATGAACAACGAGCAGATATATTCACCTAGTCACTTGCACACATTACAAGTTTGAGTTTTTCAGAGATGTTATCTCCTCATCCCTTGAGGCAATGCAAAATTAAGGGTGGGAATGTTAGGAAAAATATATTTCTCTATAGTTAATTTTACTTTAACTATAGTAATTGGGTATTTATTATTAATTGTAATATGGTTATATTTATGTAACCATCTAATCCTCTTTGTTCAAAACACTACAGGAGTTGTTATATTGTTTCAACAATATTATTGTGTATTTGATTCTCCATCAGAATCGCAACCCATTGATCTGTTTGTATATTTCTATACAATTCCTATAAGAATTGCAGCACTCTATTGTAATGATTGTTGATTTGATATTAATAAAATTTATTAGGCTTCCACCTCTGCTTTCTCGGTTTACAAAATAGCTACTCCAATTATTGTATCGTTTACGTACTTATCTTCAAATCTTCCTACTATCATATCAAAACAATTCCATCAACACTATATTCTTTCTAACAAATCCAACTCAATATATATGTTATTTTACAACATCTACTATATCATGAGTCAATCACCATTACATCGTCAATCTTATACTTTTGGATTAGTGTTCATTGTCATCATCACTCTCCCTTTTGTACAAAGGGGGCATATAATCGTTCATCCTATAATTACCCTCACACCATTAGCGATCGAATGAGAAATGGAAATTTTTGGAATCATATTATTCACAGTAGTAACAATATAAATACAAGAGAGAATGCAGTAGGAGTAGGTGGTTATGAAATAGAATTCAAATATGGAGACCACCTATCATACAACAAATCGCATAAATGTTAAATTATGATATCATACCCCTTATTACATTGTTATAATACATGTACCCATGAATCATCATCATCTTTTTTGGATTCATAGGATGGTTTTTCGTGTTCATCTTTGTTAGATTTATAGAAAATTTGATGAATGAAGGAAGTGGTTTGAATGCGTGTTGCTCTAATTTGATTAAAAAAATTCCATGCATCTCTTATACACTACGCTCACCAATATATTCCTTGGTTTGCATGAACAAAGTCTTCCACCGAAATTGTTTTTGGTGGCTTGATATGACTTCAAAATGACAACGTAGAGGGATGGCCTCCAAACAACATTAGAGAACACATTGGGGGAAGGAGTCTACCAATGCACGCCTTGGATTTCGGTGGCCGCCACTCATCCAAAACCCCGCAGAGTGCTTCTATGTTAGTCGGTGGTCACTCCCCCACACTCTCTTATCCCTCTTTTGTGGCACATTCTCCTTTTAAATTCTTTTACTACGGGCTTGTCTTCATCTAATGGCTCATATAATATCAGATTCCTGGTGACTGTAATAGCCACAACTCGCTGGCTAAGACTTGATCCTCTATCAAACAGATCTCCATACTCCCACTACTTATTTCTTCGTCAAATCTAGATCACTTAATAGTCCATATTAGACGTTATAGATATTCAATTTATTTCTGTTATGCTGGGGGTCTCTCCCGGTCTACCTCACGTGTGTCACCCAAGTATAAGATTCCAAGGATCCTCAACTCAAATATTATTCTTCTTTGTGTTTTCCTCAATGGGATCTCATTGCCACGCATTGATTTTCTTTCTCCAAAACTCCATCCTAAGGATACGCCAAAATACGTCTTGCCTTAGGTTATCTCCGGGGATCTTTTCCTCCTCCACATCAGAACAACTTTTTGTAAATTTAAACCATATACTTAGTTTCTCTCCAACCAAAATATATGCCAAGTCATTCCATATGTAGCATTTCGAGGTGATGACATGGGAGACACTGCAGGCGGAGCATTAGTGTTTCCTGTTGGAGAGTGGATGGATCCAACAGTTTTTACCCTGCAAATATACCTCCTGGCTCACTGTGATACCACTGATGGAACAAAGAAATGCAGAACTATTTCACAGTAGTAACACTATAAATGCAAGAGGGAACATGGTTGAAGCAGGTGGTTATGCAACATAATGCATACATGGAGGCCACTTATCGTATAACTAATCAAATAATGTATTATTATGCTAACAGTTACACGATCATTCTAAATTTCTAATTCGACATTATCAAAAATTCACATACACGATGCAAAATTTCCCACCATTTTCTACCAATTACCGCTAATGACCTAATCTGGGGGAAAAGCATAAAATCTCTCCACGAATAATCAATCAAACACATCTCATCAACACAAATCTTCAAAACTATGTCAATCAATCGACACAACACACACATTTTTCCTCCTAGATGACCTAACCTGCGGAGTTACATCACCACTTTCCTAGATGAACTAATATGGAAGCCATCTCACACATAATGCAGCACCCTTAGAGTGGGGCAATGAGACATCATTTCCTTTCCTATAATTCTCCCACATGGGTTATTTACGGTTGATCTAAAAGTATTGAAATGATTTTTTTGGTATTTTTCCGTCTGCATGGTGGCTAGACCATTTTTGGATGTAGTTAAAGTTGGAGGGTAAAACTAGACCTCTCTCCTTACACTCTTCCTCTTACAAAGCAGACACCCAAATCCTCGCTTTTCACCCACAAAAAATCAGGTTGGGTATTGATCATTCCCTACCCCCAACAAATCTCCATCGGTGACAATATTGAAATCTCCAATCAATCAAAATAAACATAATCAATCTGCATTATTTCTCCTCATAACAGTTTGCCATATCTCTTTCGCCTTATGACATGGATTGGCACGTCAATCCATGGTTTTCCACACAATATATTCTTATTTTGCACATACTTCTACAACATCCGTTTATACTTCCACAAATGAGTCTTGTCCAAATCTTCTCAAGTATGTTCCTTATTTCCTTTAAGCTACTTGAATTTCATTCAAATAACATAATGGCGGTGAAAATGTAGACACAAAATCACGCACTTACTACTCTCTACTATACCACCAAGTATGTTCTTTTATATATGGATCTTGTGTAAGAAAATTATTCACTAATGGTCAATTTTTTAGTCTATTTATTTTTCTCACTTCTTTCTATTGTTTTACCTTTCATACTTGTCACTCATACACCACCTTCAAGTCATGGGGATCCTTTTCTCGCCTCACACATTTTTCGTGTCTGTGTCTCGACACTTGCCTAGGTGTCCCCTGTCCATCCATCGTGCCCATGCCCTCATTATTATTTTTATTTTACATTTAACATTTGATGTCATTATTTTTTGTTTTCCCACTCATGTATAAAGGTACTAGTCGGAACCTCTTATCAAGGGCTATCTATCTACATATCTCAAGGGATTGCATTTGGGTGCATTACTCTATATACACACTTTGCATAGGAAGGGGAGGTTAATGCTTCCATCCCACACATTTTCATCTATCTAGTTACCACCCACTATCTTGGCATCACCGGCGCGAGGGCAACCTAGAGCACTATTATACACACAATCACATATAACTACATTGAGTTTGAGATGTAGTACAAAATTCAATCGTAAGTTCACTAGTTGACATCCGAGGATACTCCAACCCCTCATTTTTCATCTTTCTTTTTAAGGATTTTATGTCTTTTTGAGGGTTTTATGTAGAAGGATATTTTTGTTACGAGATATATAATTACTCTCATGGGAAAAGTGTGACTTTCATGAGATTAGTGACGAAAAAGTGCAAAACCCTAAGCAATGGTGTCGAAACTATATCCCAATTTTTTTCACAATCTTTAGTGCCCACTAGAGGTCTAGACACCCATAGTGCCCCCTACCCTCTATCTAGGCACTCGTGTCTAGGATTTTCGAGCACCTTTGCATTTTTCAGTGGGGTTGTGATGGTTTGTGTTTCTGTTTTATCACATTCTCCAATCTATACTCAATTCATGATAAGAAAAATAAAGGTATGTTCCTTATATCTTCTATTTTCTTTCATAAATAAATCAAATAAATTTCCTAACATTTATACTTCATCAGTATATCATTGTTAGTAATCATTGCTTTAATATTTTAATAAAATAGCCGAATTAATTGAATTAGGTAAATGAGATAGGTTTGAGATGTAAATTCAAATCTATATCTAAAAACCTATAGGTGTGTGTATAAGGGTTTATCAGTAGTGTTTCATGTCAAAATTCAACAAATTTTGAAATGGGTATTTGAGGTTATTTAAGTTTTTCTAAAACCGGTGTATTAAGGAATGCAATCAGAGCACCTCGCTTCATAGAATCCAAAAAGACAATCCTTCTTTAGATAAATAATGTAAAGAATTTTTGAAGAGAACTCCAAGCCTAAAGTTTTGCAAAATTTTTAGGGAAATTGGTTGAGAAACAAAGAAGTTATGTGCATTTTTCTAACATGGTTTCTCTCTCCTCAAGCCTCTTTCTTCAAGTGGTAGGCAAAAATGAATTGTTTTGATTCCAAACAAATTTTTGCAAGTTGGAAAATGCCTCGAAGTGTAAAATACTCTCTCCGTAATAAAATGGTGGTATTTGTGCTATCCAATAATGGGTGTGGTGTATAGAATTGCTCTAGTTTTGTAAGTCTTACATATTCAATCTGGTTTTGAAGAGTGCAAGGTAAACCACCAAGTGTGAGGACTTGTGCTGATTTCTTTCAAATTTCTCTCAAATATTTTACAACATTTAATTGGTTCATTCGAGGTAAATTCATTCTTATCATCAACTTCCATTCATGTAAAGCAAGTTATGAAAGCTCAACATGGTGCTTAAGGAAATTATGAAGACAATATATATAGAGTCAAGATGAATTATTGGAGCTTATTTATGCCATGGTAAAGCTATAAGAAATCAATGTTTGCATAGCCTATCAACATTCATTATCGTGTCTTGTCAAGAAGACAAAACCTTTTTGATTGTGTAATGTTCACCTCATTATTCATGAGTTCAAGTAGATGAATATTAGATAGAAGGTCCATTTAAAGTGTTGATGATAGAGTTTGATCATTTTTTTAAGGTGTGTAATAAAAAACCATTCAATTAAAATATTTCCTTATCATATTTTAATGAGAAGTAGTGTCAAACCTTAAATGTTTGATTCTCAAGTTCAGCTTTCCAACATTTGGAGATTAGCTTCAATTTTGTAAGATGAGTATAGAGGGAGGCATTATGTATATGGCTTTAGAATATTTAGACAAAGGTTACTTAGGATATTTCATTCCTTTTTGAATAACTTGTTTGCTCTCTTGTGACTGTTACGGAAAATTACGAATGTGAGATTAAATCTTGATTGTCCTTCATCAAGAAGAGAAAACAAAGATTGAAGTTGTTATATGGAGATTTTTTTGAATACTCATAATATTTTTCTTCAAAATTGCAACATAGTAAACATCATGCATAATAGTGTCCTCCCGCTTTTTAATTAGAATATTGATTGTTCCTTTTCCTTTTATAGACACAATACTATTATTTCCAAGAGTAACATCACTCTTAATTAACTCATCCAAACTTAAAAATAAATCTAGATTACCTGACATGTGATTATTGCAACCATAATCTAAATACCATACATCACATGGACTCTCTTTTGATAAATTACACTCAATAGGTGATAAAGAAGGTATTGCTTCAATCAATCCTTGTGCATGCAATAAACATAGATCTAGGAGTAGAACTTCCAACCTAATTTTGATTTTGTCTATCCTTATCATATTTATTTTTCCTGCAATCATTAGCATAATGTTCATACTTCTTGGAATAATGACACCGAACATAATACTTATCCTATCTCTCACCATGATTGTGTTCTTGACTTTGTCCTCTACCACTTGAATTTAGTGAACCATTGTTGCATCCTCTAGATCAACTTCTTCCTCTTCCTTTATGATGTCAGCTAAAAACAACCCACTTGAGACCCAAGAATAACCTAGGATTAGTTAGGAAAATTATGGAATAATTTTTTTGTTTAAAAGAGTCTACAACCAGGTTATAAGACAACCATTGTCATTAACAAGTTCCAGATCAATTCTAATCCACTAGAATATTCTTTTCTTTAATTAACAATTATTAGAGGTCACAAGGTCAAAAAATTAGGGTTAGAAAGTTCAATTAGGGTTAGAGGGTAATTCCTCACCATACCCACTCTCTAACAGGATTTAAATATTCAAATTTATTTTTCTCAAAATTAACGCATTCAAAATTTCCCTAAATCATTCCCATTAGATGGGAAATTTCCTCACCTTTCTAGTGATATAAATAAGTCCTCCTAACTCATTATATTTCTTAATTTATGGGCCAATGGGCCTTGGGGTGAAAATGTTCCCCAGAGCGGGCTCATGGGCCTGGGGAAAAAATTTCCCCCAGGGGTGGGTGGGAGAGCTGCAGAGAGAAATATTTTCCCATGGTGGGTCTGTGGGATGTGGGGAGAAATTTTCCTGGGGAAGGATTTGGGTCATGGGGCCGTGAGACATTTTGAAAATTTCCCACACGGGGGCGAAAAGCCACCTTTGCACCCATGCTCCTACAAGTCCACAAGGGACATATGGCATCTCCTAAGACAATGCGGGAAAGCGGGGTGGTGGGGATAAAATATTCTTAGTGCCCCAAAGGGAAAAAGGGTAGAAATCACCGTGTCCGTCGACGCCTCATGATGGCACACATGGCACCTCCCTTTGTGGGCCGATGGGCCGACAGAAACTTTAGAAATTTTCTCAAAAATTTTTAAAGCATAAAAGGAAAAAAGGAACCCACTCCTCCGCACAATGCCTCATGACTCCACATGGCATGTCCCGATTGGATGCGGGCGGGGGGAAAATTTAGAAATTTTTCACAAAATTTTTCTAAAGTGCTAAGTTTAAAAGGATCCACCACCACCCACGTGGTGCCACATGGCAAGCCTCTAATTGGTTGGATGATGCTTGGTGGGGAGGTGGGGAATATTAGGAAAAATTTCCAAAATTTTTCCAAAGTGCTAAGGGAAAATTCGGGCCCTCACGCTTACCAAGGAAATTTTTCCCAAATTTTTTATTTATGCCAAGTGAAGAAAACTTTAAAGGCCATAACTTTTGATAGAAGCTTGGTTTTAGAAAAATGAGGAATTTCTGGAAATATCTCGATGTCCTCTTTGCATACAGAATCAATAAATTTTAGTTTTCATAAAATTTAAGGAGTCATTTTTTGATAACGTTCTTCAAGCTTTTACGGTGCAAATGAACTGGTAAATTTTAACTTATAAAATTTTGTTCAAATTTTTTCATTCTTTTTCCTTCAACATGTCAAATAGACATGGAGGTTTCCATTATGAAATTTTTAGGATATATAGCAAGTGTAAAATTGTTGGTTTGATCTGCATTTTGAAATTTCAATTTTCTTTTTTGTCACAGCAAAAACCCTGCAGATTTGCCTTGGCTCGATTGGAAGATTTTCAAGACATTTCCTTAAGTGTTTTTAGTTTGGTTTGGGATCATTTTTTCCTCATTAAGTCCAATTGATTATTTCATTTGCCTCTTATCTATTTGCAGGTTATTTGAACATTTGATAAAGGAATTTTACAAAGTATACAATGAATTGAAAGAAGTGTATACATTTACAGAATAGAAATTAACTATCTCTTTTGCCATGAAATAAAACATTGAATTCATTCCATGCTGGTCATAAATAGTTTTCTTTCTTTCAAACAAACATTAAAACAAGAATGCAGTTTCTATTCTTTCCAAAATCATATATTATAAACAAGGCAGAATAATACATTTTCTCCTCACATGTTTCACTTTTCCACTTTCCAAACAAGGATTTCATAGTGCATGTTAAACATAGATTTCCAATGGAAATAATATCATATGAACAAGGAAAACACTTCCATTAATTCAAATGAAACTCTTAAAACTTCCTTTCCATTTGATTTCAAAATACAACATACAAAATACGTATCATTCTTTCACATTCCTTCCAAAATAGAAAAATAGAGTATAACTCTTTTACATTTCAATTTCAACTTTCATTGTCAATACAAGGTATCTTTCCATTACAATTAATATATAGATCATCCACTTCAAATGGGAAAAGGGCTACAATAAGATTTCATTTCATAAGGGACTATCAAACTATCTTTTCCTCAGCTCCAAAACAGAAACATGCGTATTTCTCATTCTTCCTATTTGATCACAACAGGAGTAGGGGAAAGGAAATGCTCTCAACCCAACAAAGACATCCAATGAAGAGGAGAAGCCATCCTTCTTCATTGGCCCCCAAGCCCCAACCACAATGCAATAAAAGATGTGATCCAACTCATGGCAACAATAGGCTTCCACAAACACACAAGTAACATTTTCACAACAAAAACACAGTCCAAAACAGAATGTAGTTTACAACTACATTAAAGCATGAAAAACATTACTGAGGCTTCATCAACAATCCAAAGGAGCAAGAAACTATGGGGGATGCTTCTTATGCCTCCCAAAAGGGGAAATGGGTATCACCACCTAAATTACAAACCGCCAAAATATAGTATATCAAAGCCCTGACATTCCTTATGCCTCCCTAAGTACCCCTTATTGCTCAAATTTACTTATTCCTCCCCAAACTCTTATGGCACCCCATAATGAGTAAAGAAATGAAAGCTATTTCTTTGTAATGTGGAACCCAAATCCCAAATCCTCATCCCTTATACCTTTCTAAAACACACTTGTGCCTCCCATAAAAAAACCCCATAGTATTCTCATACACCATTCCTCGGCCATCTACCCAAAATCGCACAAACATGCCAAAACATTCACACATTAACATATACATAAACAAAAAAAAATTTCATGAGCCAAGCTCCTACCTCTCCATGATGGAGTTGTTCCAAGTTCCAAAACAACAATCTTTATCCCAATGCAAGCAATCCAAATCATCCAAGCACAAGCATGTAACAATCTTCCAAAAAATTCTTCAAAGCAAGAGCTCCAAAACAACAAAATAATTCACCCAAGAATGAAGTCTCCAAGGTGAAGCAACCCAAAACAAGGCAAGGAATTCAAATTTTATAGAAGAGGGAAGGGAAGAGGATGAGGTGGATCCATGTAGGATGCCACATCACACATCCTCAACCCCAACCCCAAAATTCAAATTCATTCTCCAATGCATAATAAATAGGTGGGTGAATAAAATGACAGTTTACTTACACACTCAAATCCAACCCACACCCCAAAGGAATAAAATTTAATCATGTAAGAAAAGTGCAATTAAAACTTACAAATTTCTTTCTCAAAAGTATTATAAAGGTCTAATTCAGCTCTCCAACCATAGGTATGGTTGGTAATTAAATTTAAGAGGTATAGGACAAGTTTAACTTGTCCCACAAGCTTCCAAAATCAGCCTCAAGGACAAAATCTAATTTCTAAGAAGGTGGAGTGTTTCACACTCAAAAGTTAACTTACACATCACTTACACATCTCTTACAACACTTTAAATCAAGACCAACAACTCTATTAATTACTTTCTTATGACATATTTTATTTAATTAATATTAACAACATGCTTACCCACAATATTAATACAACATTTAATAAATAAATAAAGGGGAAAATGCATCACAAAATAAACACATGCAACATTAAACAAAAGGGTCAAATAAATAAAAACACATAACCCCTTAGTCACATTTAAAGGTGATCACCCCATGGGAATCCCTAACACGCACAAACATGCACAAAAAAATACTAGTTATCATGGTGACCTTGTTGAATTCATCTAGAATTCCAATGTGGTTGGTCTCCAATCCCCCAAGTTTGTTGTGATATTTTAATCTACAAAACACAATACCTCCTTTAACCTCATGGCCATATTAAAATATCCAAAATAATATAAATAAAATTCCAAAATCATCTAGAATATATGAATCACAACAACATCTAAGCAACCAAAAAGATCATTTACAATTTTTTATTTTCTAGGTCTACTCACAATATTCAAATATCACATGTCCGAACAACATCCATAATATAACCATGTTAAACAGTATATCAACATCAATATCCAAAATGTCTCTAATAATCATCATGCATCATAACTAAATCAAGTCAACAATAATCCATGATCTAACATCTAACATCATACTATAATAAGTCGCATAATCATGTTCATAATATAATCAGTAGTATCATGATCAATATCAAAAGGTATCAAAGGGAAATGGGCACTACACCTCTGTAGGGCTGAACCTTCCTCTTCCTTTTCCATGAATACCTATTTTAGGAAATGCAAAATCTTGATCTACAACTAAATGTTATCTATTCATCCTCTATTCATAATTTATTACTTATCCATGCAACTCATCAATTAAAAACTCACTTAGATCCTTAGTTTCTTCAATAAAGAACAACTAGAGGATCAAAGTTCATATGAAAACTCCTAAGAAAATTTTCAATAATCCTTTTTTCTTCAATAATATCACCATGGGATTTTATTTGATTGACTAAGACAAATACGAAAGTAAAGAACAATTCTACAAAATCTAAATATTTCATTTACATGTTCTCAAAATCTCTAAGAAGTAATTATAGCTTGGTGGTTTTAGTTTCTCCTTACCTTGATATGCAACTTGGAGAGTTTCCCATGTGGTTTTTACTTGAGTGGTCATTGCCACTCTAGGAAGGATGCTTTCATTCATTGCCTGATGAATATAGAAAAGAGAATTGTCATATTTATTTCATAATTCTTTCAAAGTAATTTTTTTATCTAGAGAGTGTATTATACATTGCTACATCTATGGGATTTGTGTACCCATTCTCAACTATCTCCCACATATCCTAGGATTTGAATAGTTTCTTCATGGTCAATGACCAATAATCGTAATTCTTTCCATTAAATTGTGGTGTCTGCATACTAGATGTAGACTCCATAGCTTGCTACCAATTTAATAACCTGGTGGAGAAGAATGCTCGGTATAATTCTTAGAAATCATGTTGTCTTATACAATGAACAACAAAACAAATAATAAAATCACTTGCAAATAAAAATTGAGTATTCACTAAAATCAGCACTACGGTGCATAAACCGAATTAATTTAAACAATGTCACGAGCTTCGGCTCATTACAATTTTAATTGTTTAAACAACACTCTATTATTATATCTTTAGCTACTATTGCTCACCTATAAAGTAATTAAAATTGCTTCTCTTATATAAAAACTATTGTTCCTACACTTAACTACAAAATTATGCAAAATGAAAACAAAATAAATAATAATATAACTTGTAAATAAAAACAAACTACTCATTCAAACCAACATTACTATGCATAAACAATTTATTTCTTGACTATCACATAGCTTCAACTCTCTGCAATCTAAATTGTGCATGCAACACTCTTTCTACCTTAATATCCAGGTTGTGTTGTGCATAAACAACAATTACAATTACTTCTATTATATAAAAAATAATCTTCCTAAACTTAACTACAAACTTCTCTAAAACAAATCTTGCTAAATATGAATCAAACTTCTAATTTGACACATGTTGTGCACACATAAAATAGATTGTTTTATTTTATTTGACTTTATCCAATAATAAGAAAAAAATTGACTTAACTAACTTTGGACGTATGCATAAAAAAAAAATAGATTTCCTAAATATGCTACAAAAGAAATTAATAATGCACATGCAAACCACAAATTTGACATCCAAACCACATGAAAGTGTAATAATTTATTAGGGAAAAATTATGGCAATTTATTTTTATTTTTCATTTTTAATTTTTTTCAAAGGCTAAAAACATTACTAGTGGTCGATTAAATTCTCATGAATGAATTCCACAACTTCATAATGTAGTCGCATTCAAATTAATAATTAAATATTATTAATTTATTTCCTAAATATTTTATAGTTTAAAACCCTTCCATTAAATTTCATTGCTTTATTAGAGTATTTTCCACCCGATTAATAACCATGGTCCAATTATTTTATTTAATTATACCCTTACTACTAATCATCTAAAAACACCTTTTAATTTACTAACAAATACAATGTACAATTACTTAATTAATTCATACCACAAAAAGAGTTTCACTTGACCTAATCACCAAGTGGCCCCATTCACCAATTAACCCATGCATTTTATTTAAATTCCATTCCCATCAAATGCCACAACTTAAAATTGTAGGATACATCTTCCACCATTAGATTAGATTGATATTGAAGCTTAGATCTTATATTTTTAAGGAAAAAACCTAATATCCTTAAGAGGTCTTCTTATTGTTTATTTTGTCCTAAACTCATTCTTTTTCTCCATTTTGATTTGCATGTTGGAGGGAGAGCCATGAACTTAAGAAAGCTATGAGAAATGTTGGTTATCTTTTGAGGATGGATACACACAATTAGTGTTTATATAAACCTTGCCCCTTTTTATTTATTTATTTATATTTATTTTCAACATATTCGCATACCCTTCCAAGGTTGTGGTTATATATATAAAATTTCGGCCCTAGTTGGGCATTCGTTTTATGTGGTCTGAGAATAATAATTCTCGTTGCTTAATAAAATGGCCACATTTTATATGGATACAGTTTAATTGGGGGTTTGATTTTAAAATTTGTGGGTATGGGTTGGGTGGCGCCCCACCCTTATTATATTTCTTAACTTTTATAAACTCCACCATATTGCTATACAACTATGATTTTTCTTTTTCTTTTTAATAAAAAACTTTGCCAAAAATCCATACAGGCTTTATTAAAAGTCTCCTCTTTTTTGTTTTATATTAAAGTTTATTTAATAAGATATTTTGTATTTTTATAAATATATAAAGATATATTTTACAATGAACAATTTATAATTATAATAATATAGAATATTAATTTATATATTTTATATTAGTAATATATATAATTATATTAATCTATTGATTTATTAAATGGGTAATATTAAGTTTGTTTGCATCTATTATTACATATATAGTTGTTTCTCTCCCCTGTTTTTTTTTTTATATTACACAATCTAATAATGCAACTTATATAGCTTCAACGTAGTTTATATAGTTTAATAAGGCATAGGTAGGTGTGTGTGTGTGTGTGTGTGTGTGTGTGTGTGTGTGTGTGTGTGTGTGTGTGTGTTCAATGTATTTAACTAGGTGAGAAAATTGGTTAATATTCTTTGAAATGAAATATAAAGATTGATTTTGAAATCTACTCAACAATTTCATTCAAACATAGTATGTATACAACTACTTCTAATAATTTTCTTTCTTCCTCCCTATTTTTTTACATGATAATTGAAATAGAAAGAAATTATAGAAACTTAATGAACACCTTCAATTTCTTCTCTTTCAAATATGATTTTCCAACTATGCAAAATGGGAAATCACACCCACACTTTCCATACAAAATAAGATTCCTTCAATTGTATGCATTATACAACCTGCTCAAATAAAATTAGATTTGAAATATCTTTCTTTCCCTTAACAACATACAATTTGGGAATATCTCCATTCCACTACAACATTACCAACTTGATAAATGCAATTTCTAGTAACATCCTTTTAAAATATAATAATTACAACAAAAACTAAACAAACTCTTTCTTTACAATAACAACTTTGTTATTCTCAAAATACACACATTTCAACCAATATACAACTCCAACTTTTCTTCATTCGACTATATCACTAAAATTTGGAATAAATAAACTATACAAGGATTTCTTTCAAACATGCAAAATTTACAATCTTCGAATCTAAGTGGGAATAATAATATAATTTACAACATATATGATTATTCCAACTAGGTAAAACCACAGTGTCTTCATTTCATGTGTTGTCCCAACTTCATGGCTGCAATTTTACACTTCTTAAATTCTTCAAAACTTGAATCACCATACAAGGAAAGGATAAATGTGATGCTCTCCGCCCAACCTATAATCCAATAAGAGGAGAAGCCATCCTCCTTATCGGGCCCCAAGCGCCAACCAAATAACCATGAAGGGTGTAATACGCCAACCAAAGAACCATACGAAGGGTGTAATACAACTTTTTACAACTTTTTCGCACAAAGGCTTTAACAATTATTTGGCATTGCAAAAATAACACATTCAACAATACACTCAAAAAATATATCTCAAACAATATTACAACTTTCAAAACAAGAAAAATGTCGAACCATGATTCAAGAAAATCTCCTTTGAGAGTTCATGGGAGATCTAACGGGTTTCCTTTTCTGTCAAAACAAGAAAAGGGATCTCCGGTGATAAAAGTGATCGTCCTATCATTTTTTGGTTATTCAAGTGGTTTCAATCGATAGCCTCTTTTGTGTGCTTGAATTATCCAATCGAGAGGGGCTTTCATTTGATTTTGAAAAGTTTTCTTCTCATTCAAATTTTAAGTCTTTTCAAAATGCCGATAGGGATTCCTAAGAAATGAGGCCTTTTGGAGGGGATATCCATTTTGAAATTTATGCCCTTGTGTTTCAAATACCCTCTACCCCTTATCAATTTGTCACCTCTCCAAGGTCACCTCCTCAAAATAACATGGCCTCGCCCCCACCCAAATCTACTTAAACCTTAAGGTTTTCAAGTCAAGACCATTAACGATAAGTGTCGAGCCCGCACTCATTTAAGGTCTCAACTTTGGGATCATCTCATACCTACATTTGTCAATGGCGGAGGTGTGAACCCTCGTAAATACCTTCGTGCCCATTTTTAAGGACCTATAAATTTTTTTTCAAGGAGATGGTTTTTCCACGGTTATCCAAATGTAGATCCTCAAGATGTAAGAAAAACTACCAAAGTTCCAAGGAAACAACACTATAAATGGTAATCAACATTTAAAGATTTTTATCAATATAATGGAAGACTTTGATATTAAACATGAGGATGTATATATCAATTTATTTATCCATACTCTAGAAGATCTAACATTTTTTTCTCCCAGCATGTGAGGGAGTGGAAGTGGTTAGCTGAGTAAAATGATTTTCCATATAATTCCATTGATTCCTGACGAGAGATGAGCAATGCATTTAGATTGTAGTATGGTGATAGAACCAAACCCTAGGTTTCTTCGGGAATTTGAAAACATCAAGAAGAATCCTAATAAGTTAGTACATGATTTCAACACAACGCTTAACAAGACTTTTTCTAGGAGATTTCTGTTAGAGCCCATTTTTTGGTAGATATTTGAAAAGCCTGTATATATATTTTGTATTGGATTTGATCGTGTCAGGCCATGTGATGAATCATGTTTGATCAAATATTCAGATGCATTTGATAAAAAAGTTTCTTACTACTTAAGGGACAAAACCCCTACTAATTTGAGTGTGGCATTTGCATTCACCATGGCTTATCCTGGGATAGAGAACAATATCAAGGCAATTGCAAAGCCTCCAAAACCTCGGGAGGATGTGAAGCTATTTAACCTAGAAAAACCTTAAACAAGTAAGGTCATTGAAGATTTGGAGGAAGTTGTGAACACTTTGGAAGGGAATCAAGTTCATCAAAGAAAAATCATACAAATTAGCTCGAGCCTATGTGTAAAAGGGTATTTGGTAGATCTCACAAGGTCAACACAAGAAAATATCTCCATAGCTAAGGCCAAGGCAGGTTTACAAATCACCAAAGATCTGATGATAGAGGCAAGGGACCTATTAGATTTGGAAATAAGTTCATTACCTTGGTCAAAGCTAGGGATAACATAATGGTACCTGATCCTTTGTCACAAAGTTGCCATTGTGGAGGAGACAAATGTCATTAATTGGTGTGACAAATGTTTCATGCCACATGCTCCAATTTGATGACTATTTTTCTGATTTACTAGAAGATCATCAAGAAGAAGTAGAAGCCGAGTGCTAATACATGATAATGATGATGATGTCTACATGATGGGTTGTTCCACGAGCTCACAAAATGCAAGGGGAAACTTCAACTAAGGTGATAAGTGCATATGGATCATTTTCACACTTTTTGGGACTGCATTCATAGGGTACCTATTCTTCCTCCCTCTCATAATTTAAAGAAGTATATATTTCTGCATAATATTTTGAATTTCCTAATAATTACTTTGAATATTTAAGGGCTTTAATGATAAAGAAGTATGATGGAGGAATGCCATCTAAGGAATATAGAGAACCTTCATTTTATTTTGATCGATGAAAGTTGTTGTTTCTCAAGAGAAGGAATATAACACAATAAGTAAAGTTGTCAAGGGACAAGGACTCAAGCCAAGCCAAAATATCCCTTCCTTTCAAACATTCCTAAAGAGGATCCTAAGAAAGATGCATCTGCCAAGAGCCCCGTAGTTCACAATTTTGAAAAGTTTTTCTTCTTTAAAATTATACCTTTACGGATATCCATTTTGAAAGTTATGCCCTTGTGTTTTAAATACCCTCTTTTATCAACCTCTCCATGGTCACCTCCTCAAAACAACATGGCCTTACCCCCACCCATACCTACATTTTTTTAAATACCTTTGGACCTATAAATTTTGTAATTCCAAACAATAAATTATACCATTTAAATCCTCATCATGCCCAAGCTATCAAAAATCATGTGTTTGATCAAATATTCGGATGCATTTGATAAAATGTTGCATCTAATGAGCATGTCAATATTCCTTCCAATACTATCCTTGCCAAAAGGAAGAATGTCCCATATGACATTTCCTTTGGCAAGTTTTAAGTAAAATAAAAGTTTCTATTCCAATAGTTGAGTTGCTTAGGATTCCTATTAGAGCATAAGAATAGGGCTCTTGAGTACTTGGGATTGAAAGAGGAGAAGACTACCCATGCTCCTGTGAAAAATATAAACATCAGGGAGACTCCACCAATCATCAAGAATTAGAGGCACTACTGGATCAAAAGAGCTAGATGAACCACGAGGTTTATTTAGGAACATCCTCGTAGATTCCTCAGCTGAATGTGGATCCATTCTTCACTACCCCGATCATTAAGATCATTAAGGATAGATTGTTGCACAATTATATGTTTGATTTAGGGGCATCATGCAAATGTCATGCCTATAGAAAAGAATTATTGAATGAACCGAATATCAAAGTAATTCCAATAGTTGAGTTGCTTGATATGGGAAGTGTACTACTATGGATTCCATTTAGGAAAATCCTTAGAGAATGTGCTAGGGTGGGGTTTGATTTAGGGGCATGTGTGAAGGGAGTGTAATTTATGCTATGGATTCCAGAGAGGTGCTAGTGGTAGGGTGTGTGAAGGGTCTAGTGGTGTAACTTACACCTATCCAGCAAAGAATTTGAAACTTGATGTAGTTATTGTGACTACCCAACCAAGTGGGGTATGTTGGCATCCGGAAGTGGGTCAGCAAGTGTTGGTGGGAGTGTTCAAATGGATATGTCCTATGCCACCATCCCAATTTAGGGCAGCCTTGTCAAGTTGTATGGGTAAAAGAAGATTTTACACCTTATTGAGGATCCCAATAATGCATCCTATGAGGTATTGTACACAAGTGTTGATGCTACCGATAATTTTGTAGGATTTGGTGATGGAAAAGAGAACAAGATTGAAGAATGCAAGTGTCTTGAGTAGGCAGGATCTCCTTGGAATTTATTGTTTGATGGAGCTTGCTCCAAGTTTGGAAATGGTGCTGGTGTTGTTATGATCTCTCTAGGCTAGGAAAGTTTGTATTTTCCTTCAAGCTCAACTTTGAGTGTACTAATAACATTGCACGAGTATGAGGCACTATTATAAGGTCCGAGGATTGGGTGGAAATATAGTGTTAAGGACATCATTGTTAAAAGAGATTCGTAATTAATTGTTAGGTAAGTAAGAAAACTATATGCCACAAAAACTCAATGAATGAACCAATATAAGCATGCAGTTTGGGATTTCATTGAGATGTTTGATTCATTCAACATCATGCGGATCATGATAGGAAGTTTAATGACTTAGAGACAAACCTGTAGTGTTGGGGTCTTGTTTTGACAATTGTGCAATGTCCCCATATTGTGAATATGATGTCGAGGTATTAACAAGACCCTCTATCCTTGACAACATTAAACACCGAAGGTTTTTTATGATGATGCTTAGGTTAGAAGATTTCTAGAATAAAGGAGAGTTTTCCGATCAAAATATTGATTGGGAACTAATTTGTGCATAACAAAGGGAAAAGAAACCTTGTTTGGTAAAGGCATTATCCAATTGAAGACCAATACCATTCCTAGAGGGTTTGTTGCTCTTGATTCCAACTTTGATAATGTTGATTGCATTATCACCGATGCATGCATGCAGCCTTAAGGGATGTTGAGGAGCACAACCTTGGCACAAAGGAAAGACCAAGGAATATTTGGTTAAGAAGCAATCTCAAAAAGAGGAGAATCAATCATACATCTAATTGTTGAATAATTATAAGGATCGCATGGCATGGACCTATTTTGAACTAAAATCATATAAAGATGACCCCGTTTGCAGCATGAGATTCCCTCGAGTCTAATGAAAATCCATTCAAGCAGTAAAAAAGGCCAATCAATCCACTCTTATCTCATAAAATGTAAGAGGAACTCAAGAAGCTAAGAGATGGAGGGATTATTCAACCCACAAGGTATTCTTCTTGGGTTGCAAACCTAGTACAGTAAGAAATAAGAATGGTGATATCAGTGTGTGTAGATTTTAGGAATCTAAACAAAGCATCTATGAAGGATAATTATCTTTACCAAATATGGAAAACATGCTACAATTAGTGACTAGTTATGAATTGCTCTCCACCCTAGATGGATTCTCTCTCGGTTATAACTAAGTTGTGGTGAAGGAATAAGAAAGGATCAAGATAGCCTTTACTAATCCTTGGGAACCGATGTATATGTCGATGCCCTTTGGTCTGATGAATGTTGGAGACACCTTTCAAAGAGAAATGGATGTTGCTTTTGGTGGTTACATCAATGATTTTATTATTGTTTACCAAGATGATGTAACCGTGTTTTCTAGAATGATAAGTGATCACTTGCTACACTATGGAGAAGATGGTGATAAGATGTAGAAAATATGGCATCTCACTCAATCCAAAGAAATGCCATTTTGGAGTGCATAAAGCAAAATTGCTTAGTCACATTGTGTCACAAGAGGGGGTGATGATTGATCTAAAGAGGGTGGAGACCATTAACAAAGTCCTAATCCCGAGAACCAAGAAGGGAATTCTTTCCTTCTTTGGGTAGATAAACTTCATTAGGAGATTCATATCAAACTTTGTTGAGTTGACCATTCCAATCACTTCCATGCTAAAAAAGGACCAGGTCATCAAGTGGGAGGAGGTCATCCAATATTTCAATGGTATCAAGGAGGCATTAAAGCATGCCCCTGTTTTAGTAGCTCCAGTCTATAAGAAACCTTTCCAACTATTTTCTTTTGCTTCGAGAACACCATTGCTTCTTTCCTACCGCTGCGAAAGGATGATGAAGGGGCTGAGAGGCAAATTGAATTTTTAGTAAGGCCTTGCAGGGGCTGAGATGAATTACACTATTATGGAGAAGCAATAATTTTCCTTGTAAAAGCAAAAAGGTTTTCGTGCCTTACATTTTGAGTTATAAGATTGTTTCTTATGTCCCCCACACCATGGTGAAAGACATCTTGTCATACATGGAGGTCTCAAGAAAAAGGTGTAGGTGGGTGAACAAGTTACAAGAATATGATGTGAGAGTTTCTAGTGCTTCTCTAGAAGACCTGAAATCTTAAGGATCCCTTCCTTTGCAACCCGTATGAATTGAAGCCCCATTTAAGAAATGGGGAATGGATTTGATTGGTGAGATTTCAAACCCTTCAACTTCTGACCATAATTGGATTCTTATAGCCACCGATTAATTTACTAAATGGGTGGTTGTAATCCCCACCAAGAAGGAAACACACCAAATTTTCATGCAATTTGTGCTAAACCACATCATCTATAGGTTTGGAGTGTCAATAAAAATTATAGCTGACAATGCCATGCATTTCATGGGCTAAACCTCTAGGGGAATGTGCCAAGAGTATGGGATCAAATTCACATATTCCTCTAACTATAATCCCCAAGGAAATGGACAAGATGAGTACAATAATAAATTTTTTTCTTAAAATTATAAGAAGAACCTTGGAGATGAACAAGAAGAAATGGGGTGAACAGCTGAAGTTTGTTGTTTAGGCCGATAGATCACTCACAAAAGAGTTACTTTGAAAGAGTCATTTGAGTTGGTATATGGAACTCGTGCCCTGCTACCCCTACATATGCAACTATCCTCATATCAGTTCATTCAAAACTAGAGGATCAAGAAGTAAGTCCTTATGATGCTCGCATTAACCAGATTGTTGAACTTGATGAAGAAAGGAGGGCATCCCACCAAAGGCATGTAAAGTTCGAGAAAAGTTGAAGAAGTTATTTGACAAGAAGGTCACTCCCAAAGCTTTCAATGTTGGAGATATTGTGCTACTATGGGATAGCATGCATGAAGATAAGGGCAAGCATGACAAGTTTGACTCACTATGGATGGGCCCCTACTCCATTTATATTAGGATTGGTGAACATACCTTCTTCTTAAAGGACTTAGATGGTGAATTGCTCGAGTTGCCTATTAATGGCAGGAATTTGAAGCATTTATTGCATTAATTCCCCATAATCAAGGTAAAAATATTTTATAGGTAAAAATATTTTATACAAAGGTAGTTGGTTGTTTGTTTCTTTTCTTTGTGTTTTTTCTCGTTTTGGTCCTTGGTGACCTATTTTTACTAGTTTCTCTATTCGTTCTTGGGAGATGGCTCTGTTTCTCTACTCTACAAGTTGACTACTTTTCCCAATGGATATTTTTGGCACTTGGTCTACCTTTTTTCTTGTGGCACTCACAGGGAGTGCCCATCCTCGAGTCGGAGCCGATGTTGGTGCTTATATATGTTTCACCCCATTGACCATTATTTCCCTCGATTTGTGTGTTCTCAAACATTTTATATCTCGATGTGTTGTTATAAAAGCTTATACCTCCATTTTAAATGCTTCGGATTGCTTGCAGAATCGGTTGTCATGTCCCTCCTTGAAGGAGTCTCTGAGTTTCCTTTTATTGCCCTAATTTCTTAAAAATCTCTGGGATTTATCATTTTCCCTATCTTTCACTCACCATGATGCTCAAGAATGATCAATTTACATTAGTATACCTTTTAAAATCCAAACCCATGGTCTAAATATACTTGAAACCATGATTCACTTGGTTTTCTTTCAAAATAATTCATCCTTAGCGAAAAAATCAGGTTTTGGGCATGAATGATGAATTTATGTGTTTTTGACAGTCTGACGGGTGTCCTTTTCCTATCAAAATTATTCCTTAGCATTCGGTGGTCACGTGGATTCTTTTGGATTGGTTAGGGGACGGCGGGAAAATTATTTAACTTATCACTTTTTGCTTTGTTGGCAAAAGGGCAAATTTGGTCCCGTGGTTCCACTCATTTTTTATTGGTTCTTTTGGTGCTTACGTGACTTCTTCTAATTAGATGGGTCATGGTGGGTTTATTTTTAAAATTTTTACTTTTGGATACATTGGCAAAATGTTTGAACTCACCCTATGGCCCCACCATACTTTGTTTACAACAAATTTTAAGTGGCAGGAAAAGTCTTACTTTGACCCCGCAGAGGAGACACGTGGCAAAGCTAATGGCGTAAATGTGGTCCTTCGTAGGTAAGTTGGATGTTTTTCCTTTTGGAAAAATGGAATAAAATTCTAAATTAGAAGCACACCCCCACCAAATCATTTTGAAACCTTCATGTTTTTGAATTTATTCCATAATGACACGTGGTGATCCCACACTTATGCAAGGCCTCAACTTTTAGGGATCATCTCAAGATGTGCATTATGACACGTGGCGCTTTGAAAATTCAAAGGGATGGGGAAGTGGACCATCGAGGTAAATTGGATTTTTTCCTCTTGCCATCAAAAGGACTAAAATCATCAAAATGACTTGAGGGCCCGATAGAGAAAAGTCAAAACTTGTTCCAAAGTCAACGATGAAGGTGTGGACCCTTGGGGGAAATTTGGAAAATTTTCCTTTTAGGAGAAAAGAGTTAAAAGTGAAAAATGAAGCATGGTTCAAATGGGACCAACATTGGGACACGTGTTAGCCCATTTTTCAAGGCCAAAGATGGGGAAAACATGGGAAAATTTTCCCTTTTCTAGAAAAGAGGTGAAATGGCGACTTTGGCCATGGTTCCTTTGGGAGGTCCCGCCTTAGAAAATGTGTCAAGCTCATTTTTAAGGGTGGACGTGCGGAGAAAAATGCAAAAATTTACATTTTTCCAAAAGTTGTAAAAGGAAAAAGGGAACCCGAAGCCCGCTCTAAAATTAAATCTTTCACGTGGACGACCCAAATTCAAAATAAAGATCAATGGTAACTATGGGTCTAAATCTATTTTCCCCATTTTTATTGAAAAGATTCCTCAAGTTTGAGTCTTCATGATTTCTTGGTATTTACTACACACCAAATAAAGGGGAGTTAATTTTGATATCTAAGTTTGGTGGGGAGATCTAGAGACGTCTATTGCCATTAAAATGATCGTGTTATAGGATCGATCACGATCTTCCATTTTTCTTCTCTCGAGAATGCACAAAGAGCCAGATTTGAAATATTAGGAATGGAAGTGGTTAGTGAGTTGAAGAAAAGGTTATCTACCAAAAGGAGGAGTTGAATGTTGAGATATTCAAAGAGATATGCCCCCTAGAAACACCTAACATATTTTACGAGATCTTATTCCAAGAATCACGATCGAGATCATGGTGAACATCTGGTGCACTCAACATTTATGTTTTTGAGGAGGGAGATCTATGGAAAATTTTATAAATTACATGAGTTTATGGTGCAAATGGTTGGAGTTTGAGGGGTTGGGAATTTTTTTTATTAAAAAAATCTTGATAGAGCCTCTTTTTTTTAGAAACTATTTGAGAATCCTCGTATATATCTTTTGTATTGGATTTGATCGTGTCAAGGTGGTTGCAAGTGTACAACAATTGAAAACCTCGAGATTGTTCTAGAAACTTTCCCCTATTGATAAATTTAATCAAAATCAAGTTATTTTATCTTGATCTTATGCAAAATGTGTTTGTTTCATTTATGAATGTCTCCAAATAGTTTTTCATGTTCCTGTTGCAATCTTGCATCAAAATATGTCTCAATCACATAGGTCTCAATCCTTGTGACATTTTAGTGGTATCTCGCAATTTCATTTCTTAGAAGATCTTTCATCCTGGGAGTGAAATAAATGATTAAAAATCAATTTTCTTTCATCTATTGATAGAGATTGTCTGTAAGCCTCTGGGTGTACCTCGGGGTGATTGGGCTTATATCTTGATGCACTCAAGCCTTCATGTTAGAATCTCATAGATTGTATGAAAAATTGGTAAGATGGGCCTCCATTGAAGAACATATTCCTGTTAAAGAAACATCTTAGGTGTTATGTGGCATTCTATTGATTTAGTTTTCCATTTTGTAAAAGCTCTCAAGGATCTCGCGAATCAAGTTCATCTTGCCTTACTTCCCACCAAAATCTATTTACAAACATCCAATCTTACCCGTACTACCCCTATTTGTCATTTGTGTATACAAATGCATAGTTTCTATTACCAAAGCATGCGAAACAATCAGTTTCCAAATGTATTTAGTGACCTTTGCCTTGTTTTGAAAATATCTCTATAATCTGGAAGTGACACTCATTTGTGAGAGTCGATTTGGTGTGTTGATCATATTTTCCCATGGTCTTCTCTACAAAATTTGTGTAAAAGAAGGGTTTACCAAAGATTCTTCAATAATAGAGGTTACAAAATAGGTTCTCTTACCTTGTTTGAAAGGCACAACCTAAAATAGTTAGGATTAGATCACATCCTTTTAAGGTGCTACTCACTCCTTTCAAATCAAAAATTCATATAGACTGCTTCCCCGGCAAAGCATATGTAATCATCTATCTGCCTCTAAGTGTCTGTTAAATCCATGATGTTGCACCAGATTAATTTTGGGTACCAACAGAACAAAAAGCCAACAAAGTATAAATCAACATCCTTTTTCTCTGTGATGTAGGAGTTCACCCAAATCCACCATGTGTAAAACTCAAAACATAATCAAATCATTTTTTCTACACTTGCAAATATACAAAATATAACCATGTTATCCTTTTTACTCCACATATGTGGAATTCAAACTCACACTTCCTCCGTAATCCATGCCTCACATCTCCCTTTTCCCTTCACAATGGTCCTATAAATCCATATCCCATACCCAACTTAAGGAAATCTACCCATCCACATTTAAACATATCCACAACACTCAATACAATATTCAAACAAGCACAATATCTACACCAAAGTACATTGATAAAAAAAAACAATAAGAGGAGATCCTACCTCTCCATTAAACTTATAATTTATTTACTCTACAATATTTGAATCCTTCAAAAAATGTTCAATCCAAGATGCAACTCCAAAATAACACCAAGTATGAAAACCAAGACCAATTTTAAAAATGCAAGAGAAGCAAATAAGGCAAGTAACCCAAAATCCATCAAATTCATCCAATAAATAGAAAAGGGATGTGAGGATGATGAGGTGGCTCCATGTAGGATGCCACTTCATCATCCGTCCATTCCAACACACAAGTAAAACTACATAGACAAAGTAATTAAATGCACATTTAAGACATATGACATACCTACATGACACTACAACTTGCACACAATGTTTATCAAGGAAAAACTTAAATGTGGTAAGTAAACAAGTGCAATTATTTTACCCCTTTTACACTCAATAATGCATTAAAATTGTCAAAATATTCCCCATACTTCATAAGTAGGGTTGGTAGGAGAGTTTTAGATGTGAGGGACAAGGTTAACTTGTCCCTAAAGTCTCTAAAAGTGGCCAACAAGGCCAAATTCGAATTTGGGAAGGATGGTGGAGTACACACATCCTAAATAAATTTAATTCAATTTACATCATGCACAAAAACAAGGACTGTCTATTCAATTTATTGGCCACATGTCATATCTTCCCTTTAAGTTTAAATTTAAGATAAATTAGTTAATTAAGATACATTAACAAATGTTAATAAAGTAACAATATTTCTCAATAATTAAACACATGTACAACAATTAAACAAAAAAATTAAAAGAAAGAAACACCATACCCCCATGGCCACATAAACGAGGTTACCCCCTATCTAAGCTCCTAAAAAAGAATGCAACAACACAACATAGCATTATACACAATTTGTCGATTTGGCAATGTTGGACAACACCCAACATCCTTCCGTGGTTGGTCCCCTATCCCCTTTCAATGTATATGATATAATTTTTCTGCAACCACAAATAATAAAATCATTTTGGCCTTGAGGTCATATCAATATGTCATGGTAATCAATGCATATAAAATATTGGTCATACAACCTCAGCATACATTAAGTAATACAACAACATATATATATCTTTCATCATCAAATTTACAAAAAAATTTATCAATCATTTTAAATCACTTAACATTTCAATCCTACTCTAATAAATAATTTACAATCATCAATAATCTAATTCACATACTACAATAATCATGAAATTATCTATATCTATTGTAACTCTTAACTACTAGATACTCTAAACAACACATTATTGATCCCTAATAGCATCATATTTTTAGAAATTCAGAAAATCAATGAGACCCTATGGTTAGTACAACACTCCATATATACTAAATATTTCATGAATCCAAATGTCGATATAACAGAGTAACCATTCTAGATCATCATCATATCCTTAAATGTCCATCAAGGTCTACAATACATCCATACAAACCCAAAGTAAAAATAAGAATACAATAAAAATAATGATTTCTCTCGTATCTTAACAATGTGCTTAACTAAGCTATAAAAATCAGGTTTATTCCTCTACTCAACCAAACTTAAAATCATAGTATAATCAATTTCCAAGAGAGTGGCATTACATCCTCCTCCCCTAGAATTGACTTGCTCTTAGAAGACACGGAAAGAGGTAAGGAAACTAACATATAAACTTTCTAAATAATCTCTACGAGTTTACCCAAGTTATAACACAAACATTTGAAGAGGAAATTTCAATGACATCCAAAGGAATAAAACCAAAATTCAATGAAGGTTAGAAGAAGTTACACACAAAGGGTGTCTGCGTAATCACACATGGGTACAACATGCGATAAAGGGAAGTATAAAACCTCCATTTAGGTCAAATTATACTTTAATGTTTGATATTTTAGACAAGGTTAACAACTACCAATCGTTACTCTCAATTTTGCATGAGGAAAATGTTATCCAATTTTACCTCCCTTGGGAAAAATTGATCAAACACGACCCCCGCATAAAGAAAATCTAAGGTCGTTTGGTCCTCGCAAGCTCACATTCGATCCCAAATCAAGGGGCATGCGGGCTCGACAATGAAGGAGCAAGGTCGGTGATGAGGCTAAACAACGTAAAAGGAGGCTAGAGGCTCATAGGGAGAAGATTAGAGAAAGGGCATGAAGTTTTCAGACTTCACATACGAGTCAACTCGAGGAAAAACAAAATACTACTCAGCGGAAGGTACCATGTGTCACTCAATGTAATTCCAAAAGGTGCATAAAAAAGTAGGCCCCAAATGTGTGCACGCCCTCCATATTCCAAAATCTTAGAGATAGAACCAATTGTTGAAAATTCCAAGCATTGGTGGGAACCTCCACATGTCTCTTCAGAGCATATTCAAAGGCAAAAGCTAGAGGCAATCCCCAAACGAGCATAAGATCGCCACGTGGATAGATTCCAAAAGGGTTACACTAGCTATTGAAAAGTCCCAACAAGGACAGAGCCTACAGAAGCCTCAATGCGTTACAATGGCGTGCCTTTGGAGGTCATGTCAAAATAGGTTCCCTATATGAGCACGACCTCGCCATGTGGTCGAGTCAAAAAGGAGACAGAGCCGACCGTTAAAAATTCCAAGATCGGTGAATGGAGCCACATGTCAACTCAGGTGTACCTTCGAGGTAAAATCCAGAGGCAGGTCCCAAATGAGCACGGCTCACCACGTGGTCAGTAAAAAAATGGGGTAGATCCGCCATCAATCAGCTAAGTATAGAAGATCCTGTGGAACCCTCCACATGTCCAATTGGCGTACCTTCGGAGGTAATTTCAAACAGCCTCCAAATGAGTGTGAAGCCTCGACTGTCTCTGGGTCGACATAATACTCCACCGAAGAGGAGGGGGTTAGGAAGAACACAAAGGAACCAGAGCAGGCCCACGATGATGCCACATGTCAGTTCAACACAACAATAAGAGTGAAAAGAGGGGTGAAATCTTAAGACACGTAGGGCTGCCACGTGGATATGTGTGAATATCCTCCAAACTTGAATCACCTTCGACAGCCATAACTTTTGACCAGGGAGCTCGGATTTGAGTGTGAGGGGACTTTTGGAAATCTCTCGGTGGATCGCTACTCACCTACCACCATTAATAGCTTAGTCTTCCATTCTCGAGGCTATCAAGTCTCTCACCTATCGCCATAATGAAGGATAAATCCCCTTTCTTTCCCAGCAAGGAACATCCCGTGGAGGCATGGTTTTTTTCAAAGTGAAACCCATCATTGTTGTAGGTGGATTTTAATGTTTTCTAGGGTGGTTGGAGTAGGTGGATTCAATGCATTGCATGGGTTGTTGAATCAAGGTTTGAATTCTTCCCTCTCTCCTTCTCTCATTCTTCTATATATTGTAAAGGAGGGGCATATTTCAAGAGGTTGGTCATCTTTTCTCTCTTGCCCCTCTCTCTTTCTTTCCTTGGGTGGAATGTTGAGTTTAAGCCTCCTCTCGTGGCTCTGTAATGGAATTTTCTTACCTCTTATCCACCGATGATGTATCGTGTGAACTCGAGCAATAAAATATGTTTTGTGATGCATTTTGTCCATCCTTTCTTATTTTATTGTCTCTTCTCGCCTCTCATTGTTGTAGGGTATACTGTGCATAGTTCTTGTGTCTATTACGCGTGTTTTGGAAGTTGTATTTAATGGGATTTTAGTGGTGTTCTGTGTGAACTATATCTTTGGTATGTGATGCACCTATCCATCCTCTCCATTTCTCACCTCTCTCCACTTCACGTAGTTGGGTTTGTGATCAACATCCCCTTTTTTTTGGTGCTATCACCTCTGTAGTGTAGAATTTCCTTCTTTATGCACGTTCTCTCTCCTTATCTCCTTAGCATTGTTAGATTAGGAGTAGATAGTCACATTTCCTTCCTTAGAAGTATTTTAGCATTAGGATTGGGAAGAAGAAGTCGGCTTTTTCCAGAGGGCCATCTCAAGTCCACAAGTCCCACAGCTTGAGAGATGGTCCCATGTTATGCAATCACACTAGATGCCCCACTCAAATCCGAGGCCATTTAGGGGTGCTATGATTTTTCACTAATATTTTGGCATTCACGGTGGGACCAGATCAAGAGATTTACATCTTCATTCTCAAGCAGATTCGATGTGTTATTGCTGAGATCTAACCTTTGAGGAATGTTTAAACACATCCGTGACTCCATCCGGGTCAACAATCCATTCTCTCGAGTTACACGCTTTCCTTCCATCCATTTCCACCCATTCTTATTTCCACATCTTTCATTTTCTTCCATTCCATGAAGTTGTGCAATCATGACTTCATTTCCTCTTGAACTCACACTTGTAACAACCACGGTGCAGTCCACCTCCAATGTATTTCCCAACTCCTCTAGATCAGCATTATGATCAAATCCAGAACCATTATGCTTACCCATATGAGCAGTGTCAAAACCATTTTGGCCATGGAGCTTATCAAGAGCAAGGGTACACATACGATGGTGACGGTTATGTGGAGAATGTTGGTCTGCTAGAAAAGATTCAAATAATGGAGGCTAACATGGTGCAGTCCAAGGCTATAGCATAAATGAAGGCATTCAGGATTGGTTACAGGGCACCTTGTCCATGGGTCAACCATTTTCCAAGACACTATAGCTCGCAGGAGAAGCTTGACTTCATGGTTGAGATGTTGCACCAACTTGCATAGTGGACTGAGGAGATAGAGGCCTACAAACTTGGTGTCAGGGAGCCTTGTCAATGGGTAATTCCTACACCATCATCTGGTAATTTTCTCTCCATTCCCCAAGCAACACCATCTCAACCAAAGCTTCAATTTCCAAGCTTCCCATCTTCTGCCCCAAGTGTAGATTTCCCATCTCCATCTTCTAGATCTTCCATCTCATCTCATTTCCTCTTCCCTTTTCCCTTCCAAACCCAAGTCCCCTCAACAAAAGCCAAAATAAATGCCTTCCCCTCCACCAAAATAAGGAAACAACTAGTGGATACCCCACCCACCACTCCTACTTTCGCAAGTTGATGCTGGGAAGAGACTCAAAAACCAACCAAGGAGAAGAACAAGGAGAAGAGCCAAAAAATAAGAAATGATGAGAAGCTTAGTAAGCTTGTCTCTTAAATTTGGAATTAAAAATATTACCTTGTTGGTTAAGCCCATGGAGGAGGTTGGGATCAAGCCACAAGTGGTGGAAGCTTTAGCTGCAGCAGCAATCACGGGCAGAGAAGGAGATACTCCAAATCCAAAAGAAGAGGAGTGCATTCTGGATGTGGAGGAGAACCATATAGTTTTAGAGGCATCAAGTGTAGAGCAGGCCACGTAAGAACCTTCAGCTTCTTCCTCCCACTATATCCCCTTAAGCTCGATGTCAAAGAAGAGTTTGAGCTTTCAAACTTCATGTTTGAGGATGAGGGGAACCATGGTGAGAAATTTGTAGATCCAAGGACACCATGGAGGAGGTTGAGCACACACATCAAGACAACGAGGAGGTAGATTATCTCGTCGATTTGGAGGATTGCTTCGATAGTGAGGAGGCCGAGGAGATCACATCATTTACTCCTCCATCATCCACCTTCCAAGCACATGAGTCTACTTCCATGGAGGAGAACATCTAAGGACAAAGAACTCGCATCTCACAATGAACCTCTGGAACCAAGGTTGGAGGATCATAATATTCCATGTTCTTCTCAGGAGAGAGGAAGGAAAAGAGCACGAGGATCCATCTCTCCCACACCATCCACCCAAGAAGGTCCGTGAGAAGACTCCATCTTTGGAGTTGAAATTCAAAACCATGGGCATTCAAAGGACCAAACCATGCCCAATCAGGTACTTGGATTCATTGGAGCCAAGGGAGAAGCTAAAACTAGTCATGCCCACTTTAGGGCATGAGGATGAGTATCAAAGCACCAAGGGTCACCATCAACACCTCTAGGAGTCCAATGCCAATCAACTTGAGGAGGTATTTTTGATTGATGTTGATACCTTGATGATTTGGGTGGAAGATCGACCTCTTGTCATGGTTTCTCACTCATAATAAGAGCCATGTTCAGCGCCAAATCATATACATGGCCACATTTTTTAAAGAAGGAATCTATTTCTCCCTTCCTATAGCAGGGATTTGTTTAGATTTTCTTTTTAGGGTTAGTGTAGGAGTAGGAGTAGATTTTCTTTTAGTAAAACAAGTGCTTTTGCACACTCTGCATGTCTTATTTGAGGCATGTATGATTTAATATTTGTATATAAGCTTTTTCATATTTCTCTATAGGTATAAATGTGCCAATCCCTTCAGTATTTATGAGAGGGAGACCCATAATTACCTCTACTAGTTGTTGTTTCAAAATGAAGAAAATACAGAGCAACTAAAATCGGGTTTCAAAGGAGTCCATTTCCAAATAGGTGAATCACTAGGTCAATACAATTTTCTACTCTCAGAACCTCATTTTCAAGGTTTCTTATGAAAACTGAGAGTGCAGACAAGGGTCATGCTTAACGGTCACCAACTCGCAAGTAGGGGCTCGTGTTTTCAAGGACAAGATCAGTACCAGGATATCATTCGTAACTCCATGCCCAATGGATGCAACATGGGCAATTGGTCTCTTCACTCTAGCGGGAAGGTGTCCCCGTGAGTCACCAAACTTTTATCCAATTTTACCCCCAAGAAAAATTGATCAAACACAACCCTACAGAAAGAAATCTAAGGTTGAATCACCCCTGCGAGATCACATTTGATCCCAAATCAAGGGGCAGGCAGGCTTGAAAATGAAGGAAAGGTTGAAAATGACGCCAAAAAACATCCAAGGAGGCTAGAGACTCACAGAGAAGATTGGAGAAAGGGATCAAATATTTTGGACTTCACATACAAGGCAACTTGGGCAAAGTAACGGACTTGTGGAAGGCACCATGTGTCAGCTCAGAAAAAATCCAAAAGGTGCATACAAATGGAGAACCCAAATGTGCGCAGGCCCTCCACGTGTCCAAAGTCTCGAGAAAGAGCCAACCGTTCAAAATTCCAAGCATTAGCGGAGCCTCCATGTGTCTCTTCGATGCATCTTTAAAGGAAAAAAAAGCTCGGCGCAGTCCCCAAATAAGTGCAAGATGTCCACGTGGCCAAAGTAAAAAGGGTTACACTTTGTTGTTGAAAATTATCAACAAGGAAAGAGTTATTGAAGCCTCCACGTGTCCCAATGGCACACCTCTCGGAGGTTAGGTCAAAATAGGGTCCTCGGATGAGCGTGGCCTTACCATGTGTTTAGAGTCAAAAAGGATACAAGATGACCGCTTTAAAAGTCCAGACCATCGAAAGATGCCACGCATCACGGCGCAAACATCAAAGGTAAAATTTAGAGGCATGTCCCAAATGATTGTGGGCTCACCACGTGCTCGGTCGTAAAGGGGTAGAGCCTACCATTGAATCGGCTAAGTATAGAAGAGCTGTGGAACCCTCCACATGTCTAATCGAATGCACCTCTAAAGGTCAAGTTCAAAAAGAGTCTCCAAATGAGCGTGAAGCCTCCACATGTCTCGAGTCGACATAGTACTCCACCAACAGAGGGGCTCAGGGAAGAACTCAAAGGAATAAGAGCAGGCCACAGATGATGCCACGTGTCAATTTGGTGTAACAATAAGATTGAAAAGAGGGGGTGAAATCTTAAGATGCATGGGGCTTCCAATTGATCTCGCATGAATAGACTACAAACCCGAAGCCCCTTTAGGTAGCCATAACTTTCGATAAGGAGAATGGATTTGAGCGGAAGGGGACATTTTTGGAAAGCTCTCATGTGTGCTACTCACTCACTTGCCACCATTAATAGCTTAGTCATCCATTATCGAGGCTATCAAGTCTCTCACCTATCACTATAATGAAAGCAAGTAACAATGCGTGGAGGCATAGTTTTTGCAGCAATGAAACCCATCATTGTTACAGCAGAGATATTTTAATGTTTTCTAGGGTGGTTGGAGTATGTGGATTCAATTCATTACAAGGGTGGTTAGAGTAGGGTTCAATTCTTCCCTCTCTTCTTCTATCATTCTTTTATATATTGTAAAAGAGGGGCATATTTCAAGAGGTTGGTCATCTTTTCTCTCATGCCCCCCTCTCTCTTTCTTCCCTAGGGAAGAATATGGAGATTAAGCCTCCTCTCTTGGCTCTATAAAGGCATTTTCTTGCCTCTTTCCCACTGATGATGTACTGTGTGAACTCTTGGAGCAATAAAATCTATTTCATGATGCATTTTGTCCATCCTTGCTTATTTTATTGTCTCTTCTCACCTCTCATCATTGCAAGGGTATATTGTGCATACTTCTGGTGTCTATTATAGGTTTTGGGAGCTATCTTTAATGGATTTTAAGTGGTGTTCCATGTGAAATGTATCTTTGGTGTGTGATGCACCTTCCATCCTCTCCATTTCTTACGTCTCTCCACTTTAGGCAATTGGATTTGTGATCAACATCCCCTCTTTCTTGGTGCTATCACCTCTGTAGTGTATGATTTCCCTCTTTATGCTCTTTCTCTCTCCCCATCTCCTTGGAATTTTTATATTAAGAGTTAATAGTTGCATTTCCTTCCTTATAAGTAGTTTAGCATTAGGATTGGGAAGAAGAAGGCGGATTTCTCTAGAGGTCCATCTCAATTCCACAAGTCCTACAACTTGAGATATGGTCCGATGTTATGCAATCACACCGGATGCCCCACTCAAATCTGAAGCCATTCAAGGGTGTGATTTTGTACAAACAGAAACATACCTAATCACAAGTCTAGAAAAGTTAGGACCACACAAGACGAGGTTTAATGACAAGGAAAATACCTAAATTAATAGAAGCGTTTATAATGGTGTAGACTATTCATTGGGAGAACTTTTATAACTCGAAAGGACTCAATTAAATTTTCATGGTAATACTAATCATAATCTTAGCCACAAGGTTTTCTATAACTTTAATTTTCACTCAAAAATTGAACACATAATCACTAATCCCTATTTAGAAACCCTAAACACTTAGACAACATTTCCAATTTTATGATAAGTAATCTTTTCCCAAACTAACATATCAACACAAGAGATACTAATCACTTTATATAACAAAATGGAATTTATTTATTTTAAGTACTACCCTAGCTCAAAAGAATCTTAAAATGTTCACAAGCATAATATTATAATCCATAGGAACACTCAAGTGAGCTAGGAGAACTAGGCAATAAGAGAGGTCCAACTACAATTTACAAGAGCAACACACAAGACATTCTTGTAGAAACTTATGAAGACAAACTTGCACCATTCTCTTCCTTAAAGGATCATGGTTCCGCAAAAGGAAAGAGGATTAAAAAATTTCTCCATATCCTTAACATATGTTGCCTAAGCTTTCTACTAAGCCTGGGTCACCAATGACCTATTCCACCCATAAGGAGGGTGCCTTTCCAAAACTAGATATTGACTCACACCTACAAGGGGAAATAACACACATTTATGTTCAAGGGAGTAAGGCATAGCTAGAACATATCGCTATCAATAAGGTGTTTCTTTAATCGTGTTAGGCCGATAGACCTAAAGGTACAAATAGTTTCCACCCTTTGCATGATGGAACGTAGGGTCCATCAATACAAACATAGTTCAATTAATTCAGCCTAATCGAGGGACAAAATTTTTATGAACTTCTAAAACTTTAACTACCATACGAGAGTCTCAAAATGACCTAGCATATACTTGTGTTATAAGATTTTGCTTATGTTTGTTGTTATCTATAACAAGGAGAGGTATGGAAACTATTCAACCACATCACACCCTAAAATATTAGGCCATAAATGAGATTAGATATTCTCATAGTAGCTCAAGGGAACCTTTCAATAAGTTCTACCTTTCAAATTTTGTCCTTTATAGATTTAGAGCATGCACTAGCCATTTATACAATCAAGGTTTTTATTTATACATTCTACTTGTGCTCAATCTCATAAAATTACTCATTCCATAATCCAAAGTATAAGACATAAGTTATAGTTACATTCGTTAAGCATATTTCTTATATTTTTCTTAATTAATGCATTCCTTTTATTATGATATCACAAATCTTGCATCATTAAGGGTCATTACCAATGTTGACATGATACCTCACCACTCTAATTAGGTGACAAAACTATTCATTTTACTTCTATGGAAGGTATAAGAGGATTATTTTTATTTTCACATAGTTTTTATTTCTTCTATTAGTTCATCAAGTTAGAGTAAGGAATCATTTTCCTAATGTTCCAGTGTACTTATTAAGTTTCAAGTCCAAGCCCCTCAATTAGAGTTTTATTATGTTAAGGTCAATCATGTTACCAACTAATTTCTAATGAGAAGGAAGAGTAAAACATATCACATTATCAATTTTATAGAACAAGAAATCATCAACATATCACATTATTAATCAGTATATCATAAAGAAATCAATCAACCAAAAAAGAACACACCAAGATTACAAGAGTTTACCAACGAATTACATGTATCACTGATGCACTCCAAGTTGGTCTCCACAAGTACCAAAATAAGTTACAATGAAGAAGCTCATTATAGATGCAAATTTTCTTTTACAAGTTTAAGAGGTTTACATTGGTTTGGGGAAGAAAACAAAGTTTGTGGTTTAGACTCAAAATAGGTTCACTAAATAAGAAAGAGATATTTTCCAAACAAAACTCATACTTCCACAAGATACCATCCACCAAGCAACAAGGTGACAAGGGAAAAATTTACTCCAAGGACACCACACTTCTCCACCAAGAGGACATCAAATACAAGAGAACAATCAATTGATTTACTCAAACATGGCCTCTACAACCAAGAGTTATAGATTTAGAAGAAAGAGCATGACATAAACACAACCACGATCGAATCTTAATACTTATAAAACCAAAAATTTTAAGAATAAGGTCTAAAAGGACCCCAAGGCATCCATATCTATCTCAACATAACTCAATAATAATATATTATAATGTTGTAAGCTTCAAGAAGTTAAGAGGTTAAGACAAGGGTAGGTCTATCTATGGGTCATCGAGAGCAACACAAACACACTTATTTAAGAACAATTCCCAAAGGGGCTTAAGTCTAACAATATTTACCCAAGATACATACAGTTCAATAATCAATATTTTATAAAATAAAACAAGGGAACTAAGCTAGAACTAGCTATGCCAATTGGTGGACCATCACGTCCAAACAATACACTATCACTAGAAACCTATAATTATCCTAGAGTTAGTCCATCCCTAAAAAAATCCATAAGCCCATAGTGGAATACACATATTTTGACAAGTAACCAAGATCCTACTAGGGCACAAAATAAATACAACCACCATCAAAACCACCAACTAAATCACACAACATGGAGATCTCTCTCCCTTAAAGGGTTGAGTATCAAAGGGTCACTCCAAGATCCTAGACACAAAAGTTTCGTCATTCTAAAAACAAAGGCATGACTTGAAGAAGCTAAGAAGACATTCAAGACACCTAGGTGTACACCCATATGGTGAGAGCTTACAATGAAACCATGTAGAACCAGCTCATCAATTGACAAGAAGAGGATCACGTAACATTGTTGACAAAATTTAGCCAAGTGTCCATCAAAACAACAAGCTACGAGTCACCAATCAAAAGTAAAATCCAAGAAATCTTGGCAATCAAAGAAAATGGCTAAGTAGCCGCATTGCAATCCTTGAAAATATTGAAATAAGATAAAAATAACAAGAAGAGCCTCAAAGCTTCTCAATCAAATCATAAAATAAAATGTGGTCCTTTAAATAAAAGAAATTAAGTTTACGAATATAAAAAACTGAAAAATGTCCACATCACATTCACTTTGTAGCCCTTCATGGGCCACCAAGAAGGGTACTATATATAGACATCCGATGTAAGAACACACATAAAAATTTGATCAAAAGTGATACCATGTTCTAATATCTACTCTTCCATATCGGTATTAAGTCCACAAGTGACATCCAAAACCAATTCATCTAACCAATGAAGAAAAACAAACGTTCTAACAACTAATCAAACTCTATTTTTCCTCCACACTAACCTTTAATGCCACCACTAGCATTAATCAACAAAATTTGCATCAAATCAAATAGAAATCTATATAAGGGCATGTCTTTACGGGGTGAGCTCCATCTCACAACCATAATCTAGAACTTGGAACCCAATAACTAACATCCTCGAAAGGATATCCTTTTTTCCTAACTCTTAAGAAATTATCAAGGATATCCAACAAATTAGCATTTCCCATTAACATGGTTCGACAAGATGCCCACTTAGGTGAATACAACAATCCAAAAAAATTATTATTGTTATTGTTATTTGAATCCTAGAGGTTTAAGTTTTGCTAATAGGTTATCATATTCCCATGATTGCCTAAGGTCCAAGCGTTGAATCCACGACTTTGATACCAAGTGTAACACCCACAAATTTGACGTCCAAACCACACCAAAGTCTATCAATTTATTAGGGAAAAATTACGGCAATTATTTGTTATTTTTTTTTGTTTTCAAAGGCAATAAACATTACTAGTGGTTGATTAAATTCTCGTGAATGAATTCCACAACTTCATAATGTAGTCACATTCAAATTAATAATTAAATATTATTAATTTATTTCTCGAAATATTTTATAGTTTCAAAATATTCCATTAAATTTCATTCCTTTATTAAAGTATTTTCCAACCGATTAATAAGTATGGTCCATTTAACTTATTTAATTATACCCTTACTACAAATCATTTAAAACCCCATTTTAATTTACTAAAAATAACATGTACAATTACTTAATTAATTCCTACCACAAAAAGGGTCACCACATAACCGACTACCAAGTGTCCTCCTTCACCAATTAACCCATGCATTTTAATAAAATATCATTCCCATAAAATGCCACGACTTAAAACTATAGGATTCATTTTCCACCCTTAGATTAGATTAATATTGACCCTTAGATATTAGGTTTTCTACAAAAAAAAACCCTAATATCCTTCATAAGTTTTCTTATTCTTTGTTTCACCCTAAACTCATTCATTTGCTCCATTTTGATTTGTAGGTTGGAGGGAGAGCCACGAAGCTCAAGGATGCTATGGAGAAATGTTAGTCGTCTTTGTTGGATGGATACACATAATTAATGTGTATAAAAAAGTAACCCACTATTTTTATATATACTTCTATTCAACATATTTGTATATGCTTCCAAGGGTTTCGAGATATATATATACCATTTATATGGTTACGGGGTTTTCATTTCCCCCTTTTATTTTATCTTAAAAATTTATTAACAAATTTGAATATATATATACATTGTATACGTACTATTTTATTCTATATATATAATATATAATATATCAAATAATAATGTATTCGACTATAGGTGGCATTCGCTTTATGCGGCCTGAGAAAAATAATGGTTTTGCTTAATAAAAAGGCAACACTTAAATAAAATGGCCGCATTTTATATGAATACGGTTTAAGTTCAAGGGGAGTTGATTTTAAAACGTGTGGGTATGGGTGGGGCGGTACCCCACCCTTATTATATTTCTTTACTTTTGTAAACTCCCCCATATAGGCATAGAACTTTGATTTTTCGTTTTCTTTTTTAAAAAATAAAACAAAACTTTGCTAAAAAGCCATACGACTTTATTAAAAGTCTCCTCTTTTGGTTTATATTGACGATTATTTAATAAGATATTATGTATTTATATAAGTAGCAATAAATCGTCATTTGTGAAATGTACGATGTGAACGCTGAAAGGGATATAGTGAATAAGTGTAATTGGAGGGAGAGGAAGAATGGGAAAGGAAGGTGGGGTAGAAAATGTCTTTTGAGGGTATAGAAGGGAAAAGAAAAGCCTAAAGGAAAGTGGAATAGAGGAGTTAATGTGAAATTTAAGTCTCTATGAAGAGCATGACATGTATGTCAATCGGAAGAAGGAGAAATCTCGTGTCGGGGAAGAGGCATATGAAACAATAGAGGGAGATATCTAAAAATGCAAGTAGGTGATGGAAAATGTTGACAAGGTGAATACTTGTTTGAATTTGTAGCTCTTGACTTTATTGGGTTGTTAGGAAAAAAGTAAATGTAACTGGAATTAAAATGCACGTTATATTGGACACGATAAGGACATGAGGACGTATAGTGTAGTTAGAATGCTTAGGTAGTGATTTCATGCAAAATACACTTAGGTACTGATTTCAAAGTTTTTGAGAAGTATAAAAACACAGTCATTTGTAAGGCTAAAATAAAATACAAAATAGTTTTAGTATGTTAATTGTCATGGCTCTGGAATCGTATTCATCCTGGAATTTCCCCGACCTAGACAAGTTTTTCTTTTCTACAAATGCCACGGAAATGTGTTGGGAGTCTTGGTCCAACTGCATGTGTAAAGATGTGAATCCGCAGGAGTATTTAATGCATTCCCCTATCGTACTGTGGCAATAGTGGGAGTCAATCTCCGAGCATCCATTGATACGCTCATCTCTAAGCCACAAGCCATGACATCCCAATTCAAAGACATGTACGCGCCTAACACAAACAATTTTTTTGGCCAAACCGACATCAAAAAAATTTTCGCAACACAATGAGTGCATAACGAATCCGATGATCCCTAATTTCATGAATTTGGTGTTGGATTTGGAGAAATTTGAAGAGGATATCGATGGGGTGTTGGTTCTTCCTTGTAATGTTAGCAATGGAGTGGAGAGAAACAAAATTATTGTGGAGAAGCAACTTTTTTCTTTCCATTTGTACACTAATAAAAACCATAAAAACCATGAGAAAATAAGATGAGTCAACCATCCACTCATAGATTCTCACTCGAACATAAAATTTTCCTTAATGACTCCAAGGTCATCCTAGGGTGACCCATAATCTCCTCAAGCTCGACTTTCTTTTGATGGGATGATACCCAATCCAGGAGGTCCAGACCACCTGAAAAGAAAGTTGTTTTCCCCTTTCCCTTGTGAAGGGTCGACGTGCAATTGCTCTGAAGAGGGGTGTTTGAAGTGTTGAGAGGGGAGATGCCGAGTTGGTGACTGGGAGAAATGTGAGGTTTTGAACTGGTTCCTATTTCCCACTTCCTAGAAAAGGGCAGATTTTCCCTTGGAGAAGGAATTGGTTGAGGACCTCGAAGTTCCCATTCAGAACGAGGGGCACAATGCATCAAACGTGCGGATAGCCGAGTTAAAACTCGCCCTATGTTATCTCGAGCTAAAGAAAGTGCTTGCCCTCAAACGAACGAGCAGAGATAGATTGGTCCTCTTCTCCATCCGAGATGATGACAAGAGAATGAGTGTGTGTTTCACCCTTCCTCTTGCTTGAGGATGGTGTTGATAATGGACATGATGGCAAGGGCACATTTTCTTCCTGTTTCTTTTCCAGGAATTGAACCCTCTTCTCCAATTCACTCACTTTGTTGGAGATGGCAGGCATCAGTATCAATGGAGGTTTTGTCATACAATATGTATGACTCCTTGGGATTTCTTTTGAAACAAACTCTTCATTGCATAAAAAGGGACATTGAAAATTGGTCTGCCCAGAGACCTGAGGCCTCCTTTCAAACCAATATCTTTTCAAATCCTCAGGCATTTTCATGTGCTCCCATCTAAAAAGATGGAAATACATGACTTGGAAGGAGGCAAACACATGATTGATTTTGATCAACCTGGTTAAAAGTGCTATACGGACCCGTTGATATGTCAAACATGAATTTAAGGCTCTAACTTGCTCCTTAAGTTGTTTCTTTGTTATTCCATCCTCATCTACCTTTTGTAGAAGACCGCTTACAACTTTAGACACTCCCTGCTTTAGTTATTCCCTTGATGGTTTACCCAAGGGGATGACCTGAATACTGTAATCATCATCAGTTATATCTTTTCTTGTCTTCCCCTCAAAAGGGGTTACTATTTCCAAAGTTCTTGCCCCAGATGAATCGATAAGGGTTCTTGTGATGGTTTTGGCTTTCTTTGGGGCTCTTATTTCCTTTGGAAAAGACAAGGTAGTGAGGTCAACTGCTTGTAGGAAGGGTTGTTTCTTCACTTAACATTAATTCACTAATCAAACCCTTCCTCAAACCTGTTTCAGCCTTTGTTTCTTGCAATCCTTGCTGGATTTTGTCAGGTACAACTATCATCTGCATGGATACTTCTTGCTCCTTTTGTGTCAATATTTTTGTCTTCTCTGGAGCACTTGTCTCAATCTGGGTTGTTGATTCCTCTGGATGCTTCTCCTCCTGCCTTGGCATTTCAGTTTGGTCATCCTTAACCTAATCAACCTCTATTTTCAAAGGGCCCTCCTTTGTTGTTTCTTCAGCTGAAAACATAGTGGTATGAACTTTCACTTCATTGCCCTTTTGTATTGAAATTTGGGCAATGGGCTCTTTTTCTCCCACGACTGGTTGAGTTGCCAAATCACTATCCTCTTTTCTCCACCAATGACAATTTCTTCATCAGCAATTAAGTCTTGTGCCATTTTCAATGTTTGTACTTGGATGGGGACAAACATAGATGAAAACTTCCAAAGAACATGAGAAGGATTTCCTCCACGAAATGACACTAAAATTAGCTTTCGTTTGGCATTAGGCAATCGATCTTATTGAAACATCATATTTTCCATAATCCTTTAAATCTAAGGATTGTAACTCTAGTAGTTGTTTCTCTTCATCATTTGTAATATGTTCAAAAGTGTTAGGGCGAGACTTTGTCGTGGATTGCTAATAAAGAACTCCAACTACCATGCAAATCAACAGGGCAATTGTTCCTACAAATTTGGCATGGTTCTCCCATATGATGAGATTTATTACCATATCAAGAAGCTTATTCACAATGCTTAAAACATTTAAACCTGTGGCAGATATGATCTTATGACAAGAAAATGCAAAAAATGAAATTGACAACCCAAACAAACAAGAAAGCCCAACCGAAATAATACTCTTGAGGAATGCCAATTAGACTCCTCTAAACTGTCATGTTTCAAATCAGTGAATTTGAAGTTTGGTGTCAATAGCCTATGGAAGGATATAGACACCCATTTTGTCATTAATGCAACTGAGATGAATACAAAACAGATTAGAGAAATCTCACATATTCAAGAATTTTGTTTCGTGCATCAGGAAATCCCAGATAAGAACAAATGATTTGTATGCATGATAATTGACAACAGACAAATTATTCAGAAAGGTTACCTTTCAATTCATTGACGTTAATCCGAAGGAGATCTGTTAATGGAAGTAACTGTCACTGGTCAAGATATTGTGAGCCTTCGCCGCTGATACTGTGCTCAAGGTTTGTTAGTAAACGGAAATATTTTTCTTGTCCCCTTCAAACAAGTTGTACTGTATCCTGCTAATTACAGGTGAGGGTAAATTGAACTGATTACCTTGTGAAAGCTCATCTTGAGCCAAATGTATTGTATAGGAAGATGGGTTTTTGATTGATTTTTATTTTCTTTCATACATGGATCTGATGGAGAAATAAAACTCTTATTAAGGCAACAATATTGATTTTTTATTAATATTTTTTTATTAAGATGGGTTAAAAATATCATTGATTTTTTTTGAGTTTTAATGCATCGATTTTTGAGTTTTAATGCACGGTAACTGCCATGAATTTCTTGTTTGTGTATATCGACAACGAGTCTTACATTTTCCAAATCAAGGATATATACAATGTATATTTGTATGCTGAGGCTTTGAGTCCCGAGCAAATCCTAGACAGTAAAAAACCTGATAATATTTACAAGGCAGAAAAAGAAACCCTAGAAAGAGGAGCCGTATTAAAACTTCTTTCACAAGATTGGGATTCTTATCTGCAACCTCATATTTCAAAAGCGAGAAAGACAGGAAGTTTGGCTTATATCGAGATTTGAAACAGAGAACTTTCTCTCTTTGCCTCTGAATTGACTGATATGAAAATGAAAGATTATTACAGGAACCTCATTTTCCAAATAAGACTAAAATTTACAGGTACACTTGTCTCCGCGTTTACAGTTTCTCTTACGAAGTTTTCCATCCTTGAAATTTGAAACTTCCGTTACCGACTTCAAATTTTACGGCTTTCACGTTTCCACATGATTTCCACTCTTCTAAAACGCAAAAAAAGGAAAAAAATTATTAAAAAGTGAAAACGCGTTTAGGCACGTCAAAAACGCGTCAAATTTGACATAGTTGTAGAAACGTCCCATGAGGCCTTTCCCATGTGGGAAACACCTTCGAGCGTAAATATATATATGGATATATGTTACATGAACAATTTTATAATTATAATAATATAGACTTAATTTAAATATTTTATATTAATATTATATATAATTATATTAATCTATTGATTTATTAAATGGGTAATATTAAGTTGGTTTGCATATATTATCGCATATATACTTGTTTCTCTTCCATTTTTAAATAATATATTACATAATCTAATAACGCGAGTTTATATGGTTTCAATCTAGTTTATATAGTTTAATAAGGCAAAAAGTTTCTTTTTTTTAATTTTTTCAATGTATTTAACTAGGTGAGAACATTGGCTAATATCCTTTAGAATGAAATATAAAGATTGATTTTAAAATCTACTCAACAATTTCATTCAAACTTAGATGTATACAACTAATTCAAATAATTTTCTTTCTTTCCCTCCCTTTTTTTTACATGATAATTTGAAATAGAAAGAAATCATGGCAACTTAATGAACTCCTTCAATTTGTTCTCTTTCAAATCTTCAATTTGTTCTCTTTCAAATCTAATTTGCCAACTTTGCAAAATGGGAAATCACACCCACACTTTGCTTACAAAATATCATTCCTTAAATTATATGCATAATTACAAAAAAATCTTAAAAACTCTTTCTTCCAAATAACAACATACAAATTTAGGGAGCTTCTATAACGGCCACAAAAATTCAACATGAAACCCAAAACCAAACATAGGTTATACTAGAAAAATTATGGAATAATTTTTTTGTTAAAAGATGAATGCAACGTTAAGCTAATCCCTAGGTTAATAAATGATCGTCACAAAATTAATTAAATAATAATATTTAAATAAAAGAATTGATTAAATCTATGATTAGGTTTAACATATTTCATTTAATTAATCATGAATAAATCTAACACAAAGGTTTCTAAAGTCAAGCGATAATTTAATAATAAAAACCTAGGTCTAAAAGTTCTTCCATTTACACAACTATTAAATTCAAATCTAAAATATTAATGATGTCTATACATTTAAGGGAAAGAGACTACTAAAAATAATTCAAAGGAAATACAAACATTTCAATTAACCTTCAACCCACACAAGTGGCCCCATTCAAGGGAAGACCCATGTGACCAAATGATTATCTCACCTACCTTCACCTAACAATTGTAGGGGACAATCTTGGCCCTCGATGAAATCAACATGGACCATTAGATGAGAAAATTTCAAACCAACCCTAAAAATATCCGAGGGATTTTATTCAATATTTTTTTATTCATTTCACTCATTTTTGGTTTTGCAGTTGAAGGAAAAAAGGAAGAGGGGGAGCCATAGAAGAGGAGAAGAAATATTCGGATAGATACACACATTTGCACAATATTTTTTATTTTATTTTTAGATCTCCAGTGTACCCTACTCAAGGGTTAGAGATAAGGAAAAGTTCATTTTATTGTTGTAAGATTAATTTAATAGAATACCCATTTGGGTATTTTTATTTTTCCCAATAGATCTATTTTTTGTAATCCTTCTATTTCTCATATCTTATAAAAACCCTCATTTTGAGTAAATAAACATAAATATATACCCAAAAATTTATTTAACCTGATTTTTATTTGTTCACAAAAATAAATATTATTTGAAACAAAATTTTATTTATCTACAACAATAGATATACAAAATCTTACACACACATATATACACTCACATACATAGATGTGTGTGTGTGTACGTATTAATGAAAATGTTCGCGGATCCAAGAGACAACATGTAGCGTTTAAAACTATGCGACCCCAAAAATAATCAAACTGGTTTTAAACATAAGCCGGTGGGGGATCGGCCCCCACCCATATTGTAATTTATTTATATAGAATGGTGGGAAGGGGTCGCCAACCCCACGCCCCATCCCATATACCTATGGGGTGAGGGTAGGGTTGGCGACCCCTCCCCACCCCTTTTCACTTTAAAACAAAACACAATACTAGCTGCATTCGCTAAGAAGTTTGGGATTTTATTTTCTTTTAATTTATTTTTATTTTAAACTAAATTTGTAATGATATATATATATATATATAACATTTTCCTTTCGTAGTTATTAACATGTAAAATAATATTATATATTAATAATAGTGAAATAATCACATTTATATAAGCTCTTATGTGTATATATATATATATATATATATATATATATATATATATATATATATATATATATATATGTGTATGTATATATATATGTATATATAAATACATATATATATATATATATACATATATATATATATATGTATATATATATATATATGTATATATATATATATATATACATATATATATATATATGTACATGTATATATATGTACATATATATATATATATGTACATATATATATATATATATACATATATATATATATATGTACATATATATACATATATACATATATATATATATATATGTACATATATATACATATATATATATATATATATATATGTATATATATGTACATATATATATATATATATATATATATATATATATATATATGTATATATATATACATATACACATACATACATACACATACATACATACACATACATACATATATATATATATATATATATGAAAACAAATATTAGTTTAATATATATACTAACATAGAACAACTGTCCCATATAAACCAAAATTTAATCCATGGTTACATATGTATTTTTGTCTTGTTGTTTACTTAAAGTAATAGAAATTTATAACATAAGTGAAATAAAGACAAGTATTTCATTAGTTCTCCTTCTATTTATTTTAAACAAGATTTGGTGAAAATAAATAAAGTTTCAATGTACATACCACAACTAGTAAGGAAAAGGATCATTATTCTTATTGAAATTTCCATCTATTACTTCCTTTTCCTAAATGGGTACAAAATATAACTAATTCATTTCTTTCATAAAATATTAATGACAACTATTTTTAACAACAATAAATTTTAATAAGATACACAATATTTTAAGAAATTGAAATATACCACATAAAAAAATCTTAAATAAAAAAGAAGGCATACCCATTTCAACATGTTCAAGCTTTCTACTTTTTAAGCAATGTAGTAAATTGGTAATCCCCTTTTCACAATACTAATACATTTTAAAGGCACATTTCTCACACAACACTCTTAGAAGAGTTCACAAGATAAAAAAGATTTCCAAATATAAAAATTTCTCCAAAGTTTACAACTTTCAATCATCCACTCCAATGGGAAGTATATATTTAAACAATATACAACAAAATGGCTTGCCACAAGGCCAAGTTACAATTTTTCCAATAAGCATGTCTTCTTCATAATGGTAGTTCCAAAACTTGCCTTCTTCCAACTTCACAATGGGATCACAAAACAAGGAAGGGAGAGTAGGCAATGCTCTCCGCCCAACCTTAAATCCATTAAGGGAGAAGCCATCCCCTTAATGGCACCGTATCCCCAACAAAGGAACCATGAAGAGCATTGAGCAACAATGAAAACATGGAAAAAGTGCCTTCACAATAAACACATACAAGACATTCAACTCAACCATGACAATATAATCCACAAGATTACAATTTCACAACAAGACAAAGGTTTGTAGATCAAACCAAATAGAGAAAGGGTTATGAGAGACCACCTCCTTATGCCTTAGAAGTGAAGTGAGAGTCTTACCCTAAGCCTCAAAGTGCACAAAATAATCACACAAAATCCTTATCTCTCCCTTGCAAGCATGGAACAAATCCATGAATTCCTTTTCTCTCCGATATGTAAGACTTCCATTCACTCTCCCAATAAAAGCATGCCTCACATAAAATACCTTTTCCTCCCCAATGTCCCATAAACTCTTCTCACACACCCAACTAAGGCCAACTACCCAAACAACCCACACAAACACCATCACAAGACAAAAACACTTTTAACAAGCACAAAATTGCTTACAACAAACAAAATAACATAATAATAAAAGGTGGAGAGCCTACCTCTCCATCAAGATCCAACAAAAAAATAGTCTCTTTAAATCCAAGCCAAATAATTTCTAAGCACTCCAAAATCTCCTAAATCAAATAATACATAAGAAGCAAAATGAGCAAGTAACCCCCATTCCAACCAAAAATCACCAATAAATAGAAATGGAATGTGAGGATGATGAGGTGGCTCCATGTAGGATGTCACTTCATCATTCCCCATCCCCACACTCAAGTCAACACACCAAGACCAAGAAACATCAATGCAAAAGCAAGGACTATGACAAGCCACCTAGCTCAAAACCTGTACACCATGCTTTCAAGGGACATAATAAATTGGTGTAGAAGAAAGTGCAATAATTTTTCCTTCTTTTAAACTCAAAAATGGATAAAGAAGTCAAAAATAAGCTTCCTAGGCCATAGGTAAGGTTCTTGAGTCAATCTAAGAGGCATGGAGCAAGCCTCCAAAAATGCCCGAAAGTCAAAATCCAATTTTTTAAACTTGGGGTGGAGTAAAACACTCCCAAATCAACATAAATTTTACTTTCACAAGGACTACAAAATCTCATCATAACTATATGTCACACATCTAATTTGGTTAACTAAAATAAGAAGGTTTAAATTTAATTAACACAAATTTACAAAAATCTAATAAAGTTACCAAATTTCTAAGTTTTAAATACACAAAACATAAATTAAGCACATACAAAAATTAAAGAAAGGAAACACAATTCATTCCATGGCCACATATGTGCAATCACCCCTCCATGAGAGACTTCCAAACAAGACATGTAAAACACAAAACTAAACAACATTACACAAGTTGTCAAATTTGGCCTCATTTCTCAATGGCCGACATCCTTCCGTGGTTTGTCCCCTATCCCCTCCGATGTATGTGATAAAATTTATGCACATAAAAAATACCTCTCGGCCTTTCGGCCTATTATAAACATCAAGAAATTATATATATATATATATATATATGTATGTATGTATATGTATGTATGTATGTATGTATGTATGTATGTATGTATGTATGTATGTATGTATGTATGTATGTATGTATGTATGTATGTGTGTGTGTGTGTGTGTATATATATATATATATATATATATATACATATACATACATACATACGTATATGTATATGTATATATATGTATATATATGTATATGTATATATATATATATATATATATATATATATATATATATATATATATAAACTCAATATTCATCATTCGACACTAGCAATTCTATTATCCATCAATATACCAAAATCTAACCCTAAAATCCACAAGATTACAATTATACTCTAACATCCCCAAACATAACATGTCAGTATAAAATCCACATCATGAAAATCAACATACATCCAACTATCTAACATCACTATCTAGTGCATCATAGTAAAACATAAACATCATAGTGTAAAAATCCACATATCAGTATAATCTATCATCTATTGATCAATGTATCATAATCAAATGTTTGAGGGTAAGTTCATGAAGTTGGTGGACAATTCCGTGGACATAAAAACCAGAAATAAAGGAACCGTGATCACGGTTTACATATCTAAAATTCCGTGTTCGGTAATTACCGAACCTAAAACCGTGAGCGTGGTTATAAACCGCGATCGCGAACTCTGAGACAAAATTTAGCGGTCCCGCGAATCCTTATTTTCCTCATTTTCATTTCAAACTCGCGATTTTTCCTAAATGTTTTTCACTCACGCTTTGAATACCACCTCAAAATTACTCATCGAGACTTCTAGATGGTGATAGATTCAACCATGCCGCTAAGACGAGGAGGTAAGTCCCGATTGTAATCATTTTTTTGCAATTTAGGTTTTTTTTTTTGAATTTTAGGTTTTTTTTTGCATTTTCATGGGTTTTTTGAAATGCTTGTTTATGTATACATTTTTCTTATTTTATCGGTTGGTCGAAATCTTGAAATTGTGCAAACCGTCAAAACATTCCTCAAAACCCATCGAACATTCCTCAAAACCCTCCAAACATTCCTCAAAACCATCCTCCAAACATAGATCCGCCCCGTGTGGCTCCTCTGTTATCCAAAATTCATCCCTCAAGGTAATTTTGATAAACATCCGTCAAATTCTTCGATCCCGAGCAAGTAGATTGATTCAAGGCACGAAATCATGTTTTTGGGGCCCCCTCGGCTTCTATCTAACTCTCCCATCCAAGAAGAAATCCCAACGAGTTAGAAAAATGCAAAAATGCAAAAATAAGGTCAGCAGGTTGCTTTTAAAGAATTTGGTCCAAGGGTTTGGGTCACTACCAGGTCGTCGAGGTTCGTTGTACCAAGCTTGGAGCTGAAATACAAAGAAAATTAGCTAAGTCGGACATTTTTGTCCCAGTGGTCCGGAGGATTTGGGACATCGGGACGTGAGGGACGCCGAAAAGTCAAACGACCGAAAGCGAGAAAAATCGCCAAGTTTTTTTGTTTCATGTGGTTTGGCACAATACCGGAAAAAAGTATGCATGTGACGCGAATCGGCCGATTTGCCAAAGACATTTACCATTTCGTGCGCCACGTTCGAGAGATTTTTCCGGGAATGGGACAAAAGTACAAGTGAGACGCGTGGGACGCGAAAAGGCGAAAAGGCTACAAAAGGGACAAGGAAGCCCGAATCGGCCGATGCGGGAGATATTCATCCTGGACAGCCGACAGGGGAGTACACGTGGGGCGCGAATCGGCGATTTTCCAAATATCTCTGCAACAAAGAAGAAAAGTCAACGCTTGACCCGTGAAACTTCAAACGGCTATAACTTTGACTCCGAGCTCGATTTTCACAAAATTGGACTTTTGGAATGAACACGACGTCCTCTACGCCAAAAAAATTGGAATTATTATTTTTAATGAGGGTAGATATATTTAATTAAAAGAAACATATTTAGCTCTAGTCGGCTAATGTTCATTCCGTCAAATGACAAAAACCCCTGTCCAGATCCAAAATAGCTGCCAGCACTTAGAAGGCCATAACTTTCACATTTCTCAACGAAATCACACAAAATTGGTACCGTTGGAATCGTGGCTCTGATTTCGACGCATAGCAATCAAGAAATTTCAGATTTGATGAGATATTGGTGGTGAGTTTTCACAAAACGTGGCCGCGTTCATAACAATGTTTTATTTGGTGGTTGGGAGTGCAATTAAGAGGCATGGTCATCATTCTTTCTTTGTTGCAGCACCTGGGACAGTATGGGGAGCCTTTTTCAAGTAATATATAATCATTTTACTCCATTTAATGCCTCTTACAAGTGGTTGAAGGACAAATTTCAGGATTTCTATTTTCCCTTCTCTTTCTCTTCTCATTTTTCTATAAATTGGAGTGTTGGGCTCATTGTAAGAGAAGTAGTTTTTTTAGCAAAGCTCTGCCAAAATTGCTTTGTGAAGCTGATGTGTTACAGGCCCTTGTTGTGGACTCCTTGCATGGTGATCCAGGCCCTTATCTTGTAATAGATTGAACTGTGCATATCATGAAGCAATAAAATATAAGTTTGTGGATGTATCTTCCCCTGCTATGTTTTCTTGCATTCTTCTTGCCCCTTCAACCTTGATTACAAGAATATTGTGTCTATTATTATGTTCATGCAGGGATCCATTATCATTGTGTATGTTTGAAATATTGTTGTGAATGCGTTTTGCTAGATTGTGGAGAACTGTCATCACCTCTTCTAGTGTGCACTTTGCTTCTGTATTTCACGCATTTGAAGACTACTCTCACACCCTCCTTTTCTGGTGTATCATTGCTTTAGTGTAGGCTTTCATTTTATACATTCTCTCCCCCGATCCCTTAGAAATTTAGATTAGAATAGTTAGTTTCCCTGCATTAGAGTAGATTGTGGCAGGTAGTTTAGGAGCAAGAACCAGCTTTCTCTGGAGGTCTATCTCAAGTAGCAAGTCCCACAACTTGGAGATAGTACCCATGTTATCCAATCACACTATGAGTTCAAGTATATGTGCTTGTATAAACATAGGGGTGCTTGTGATTCGAGTGATAACAACTCCTTCTGTCCCACCGAGCCAAAGAGACGCAAGATAATATCATTGGAAGAATCCAAGAAAATAAAATTGTCATTGAGAACCTAATTCAAACTATAAGACAAAATCATGCTACAAATCCATCCCACATGACTTTAGCCAATACATTGCAAACATTGATTGGCAAAGTCGAGTCTACAACCAACCAAATACATAGATGGAACACCTTTAGAAGTGACTGTAGGTGGTGGTATGTGGATAAACTATCCCATGCAGCCGTCAAAGACAAAAAAATTGGAAAAGACCTCATTTGTGCATTATTTACCGACCCTAGAACTAATGCCCCCCCTTCAGTTACTTGCAAACGGTTCCCAATCCATTGGTGCCATGATGATAGAATCAAAAACAAATTTTGGGACCGATGGTGGATTGTTTTTTATTATCCACCATGCAACAACAATGAGGTTCCTCTTTATTTTTTGAAGAAATTATATTGCGAGTTTGTGCTCAATGAGGTCCCAAATTATTTTGACTTTTATGATTTTTTTGGTCAAGGAGGTGGCTCTGCATAGAGCAGACCTGGTGCACGTGTAGGTCATCCTAGGATCCCCCATGCCCCAAAACCCCCACTGCCTTTAGTTATCCCTCCTATAGTGAAGGAGGTTGTGGAGATTAATACATTGCGTATGCATTGAGGGAGCTCTTTGACACTTTCAGCTAGCATAGTGACCATATTGCATCCGGTGATGTTGGTGGAGGCGCGATTCTAGTGCACCACACCACCGTGGATCATGTGGTGCGGATGCATTGCAGTGATACATCATTTTCTCGGTTCACAGGATTTCTTTTCTATAGATGAGATCTAGGGAATGTTTTTGGGCAGTGCCACTTGATATTGGTCTTTCACGGTTAAATTTCAAATAAATTTAAATTATATATATAAATATATACAATAGTTTAATTCACATGTTTGATATATATATATGATTGTACGTCATGTACATACATGTACAAAACTAATTTTTTATTTTATTTTAAATAGCAAAAGCCGGTGAAGGAAACATCTCAAGCGTCGACATGCTAATTACTTATGGTCAGGCATGTTTCAAACGTAAATTTCAAGTTGTACAAACTTACAAATTTAATTTCATTTGATTGCACTAGATTATTATTATAATGTTTCACATGTATGTTGTACATGTATTAATATTTTTCTCTTTTATACACAGGAGCCTCCAGGGGGTCATCATCTGCTCAGGGAACTGAGGCTACTGGCATGCCTCACATGAGTTTTACGTAGGTTAGTAAATCTCTTTACACTTTGTTTCTAATTACTAGAAGTTCACGTGGATTACATGCTTTGGACCTCTGTCATGTAGATTTTAATATTGATTTGTACATGTTTTTGTATAGCTTATGATTGCTAGAGAGACTCCTCCATATATGCAGACTGTGGAGGCTACTGTAGATATTGCCATAGCATCTGCAGATCCACTAACTAAGGTACAATTTTTTAAATTTGTTAAATTTTGGAGGTTCATTATTTCTTATTAAACTTAAATCTACAATATCAAATTTTGTATGTATATGTGAAATATTTAATTTGAAAATTAATTATTTGTATGTAGCTTACCTCTCGTAAGTCTATTGTTGTCCCAAATGACGTGTCAACAACAAATTGATAGGGATCATGACATTGCGGTAAGATTTCACATGCATTTTAACTAAATTGTACAAGTTTCTAAATTTTGAACGTATTTTAAAATTTGTGGTCTTAAAAACTTATTGTTTATGAATGTGCGGAGTTAGGTTGCAGGGCATGCTTAGAGACACCTAGGACCACACGGATGAAATCCATAGTGGCATCTCCCTCCACTACATCCCGAGTCGTGTACATGCTACATCTAGCGGGGCGAAGAGAGGGAAGATGTTTCATGAGTAGATTTATAGTCCACCTGGATGTACATATGTGGTCATGAGTAGATTCATAGTCCATTGTATATATATAGTCTTTTGTGACCACATGTGGTCGCATATGTACATTATGACACACTTAGTTCGAGATGTACACATACATTATGAACTTAAACATATATATTTTTAGAGACGTGCATCCGGAGCACACTTTGTTTGATTCTTATATATCCGTGTGTGTTGGTTTTCATAATGATAAATCCAACTATATATGTTTGATTTGATTTCATTGCATGTATGATATCCTTCAATGTATATCACTATAGAATAAATGGTTGGACATTGAAGAAAGATAATAAGAGTAATCATAAAGTGAACAATTGATAAATAAGGAACATGATTTTAGAATAAATTGTGTCTTTGAGTACACATTAGTAACTAGATCAGAGGGAAGGAGCAAGGGCCACTCTTGTCTGATGTGAATGGAAGTTTTATTTATTTCTTGTTAAGCTATTCTAATGTTATTTACTTCTAGTATTAATGTTCTTGAATTATCTAGACAATATTTTCATTCATGTATGTTTATGTTTTCATGATCATAAAATTAGAAGTATTGTCCCCAGTTCTTACTATCTTAAATAAATTCAGAATAGATCCTTTAATCATGGAAGTTGTGTTATTTCCAGTTTGATTAAGTTTACATTCTTAATATGTTCCAAATCATCTCTTCATTGCAAATAGGCTTGGACACAACATTGATATTGACAAAGTATTAAATTATTAAAGCGTGAGTATGATCCAAAAAATAGATCTAGAAGTACCAAATTATATGTATTTACTTTTTGAAACTTGGAAAATATACCCTCAACATGTTCATCGTTATGGAAAATGGCGAAGTCAGGTTGACGATGATTCTTATTATATTTTGTGTATTGACTGTGTGGCGGTTACACAATTACCGTGATGGTTGCGGAACCGCTTCTCTTCACAGAGTAGTAGTTGCGGGACTGCTATTTGTAGGCACCAACAGTTACGTAATTGCCGCGGTGATTATGCAAACACCTCCTATAGAAAGTAGTGATTTTGTCCTTGACGATGCCAAAATGGGAATCTAAATAGTTGAAAATGTTTGGACTTCCCAAACCAGTTCATTTCTCATCTCCTTTCATCCTTGGATATAACAACTATAAATGCAAGCACATTTAATCATCTAAGTAAGTCATTTGGAGTGAATTCAAGTGTGAGAAAAGGGGGAAAGTTTTCAAATTGTTCTGGTTTTGTTCATAGACAACTAAGTTCTTTCTCATTGAGGGTTATAAACAAGTGATGCAAGTAGAGAGATCTTAAATCCTTGTTAAAGGACATCTTTTGGTAGTGATCTTGTATTGTATTGTATTGGAGATTTATATAGTGAAGTGAATAAATTTCTTACCTAGCTAGAGTTTTTCCCACATTGGGTTTCTCTAGGATAAAATTCTTGTCTCCTTGTCTTGCATATCTAAATTTCAGTATTGTATGAATGATTATTTCATAACATACTTTGGATAATAATAACTTTGGTAATTGTTCATTTATCATCACTAAGATAAGATCCATTTATTGTTTAAAAGATGCAGTTTATGGATCAGAGATTTTAAGATCAAGTGTTTTTGTGTGGTTTAACTTGTGTTGACATTTTTAGTTAGATACCCCTCACCCAGAAGGGTAGTGAAAGTGATGAAGGTATCCTCATTCCTTTTGAAGAAGATATTTCCACCAAGAAGTGGAAGCAAGGAATACGAAACATGGCTTATAGTGAGATGCACATGAGACTGAAGAAGAACATTTCTACAAGATGGAGGCAGATGTGGCAAGTCTATCCAAATATGTGGGAAATATTTCCTTGTCTATGGGAAATATTTAGTCCATCATGGGAAGAACAACCCCATACCAAACTTACTCCTCCTCCATTCAAAGAGAAGGTGAAGATATAAATTTAGCCTTATGATGGGGACATGAATGCCGATAAGTTAGACCATTGGCTAACTCAAATTGAGGTATATTTCAATTTGCATCAAATCAATGAGAGTCAATAAATTTCATTTTCAAGGTTAAAATTAACCATTCATGCTTTAACCTAGTTTGAAAGCTATGTTCATTCCTTGGTTGTTAAGAATCTTCCACCTATTTCTAAGTGGGATGAATTTAAGAGGCCAATCAAAAAGAAATTCTATCGTATTTGTTATGATGAAGAGAGGTCCATGTATTGAAAATATCTCAGGCAAAAACAAGGCCAAGATGTGCAAGAGTACACCGACGAGTTTTGGAAGAAAGTTGTCTAAATGGGAAAATATCTCCAAGTACATTGGTGGAATCCATAACCACTTGAGGAAACCCATTCTCTTGGCCAAGTCGGTGAATGTAGATGAGACTCAAGTTCTCAAGCCCACTATCTAGAGAATGCTAGTTGAACGCTAGAGGAGGCGGTGTTTTGGTGTGCAAAAGGGTCGTTGCTTCCAGGCTACTTCGTTTGGGCGTAGTCCCTTAAGAGCCCTGAGACCAAAATATCGTTCAACTGCGATGGGTGACTACTCAGACTCATGGCACCTAGAGAGGCATCGTCTGATCCAACACCTCAGCATAGGGACCCTCTACAATAGCCTCTCTTGGTTTTTTCCTTCTCATTTTGGTGCTCTCGTTGTCCTATTGTTTGCAAACACGAAAATAGTGCGGTTGGAGCCGAGTGTCGGTTGTCAAACCCTATATTTTGTAAACGGTGGGTCATGGCATTTGAACCAACTGCACGAAACATCCAGATGGCACTCGGTGAACACTAAAGGAGGTGGTGTTTTGGTACGCGAAAAGTCGTTGCTTCCGGCTACTTCGTTCGGGCGTAGTCCCTTAAGAGCCTTGAGACCAAAATATCGTTCAACTACGCGACAGGTGACTACTTGGACTCCGTGGCACCTAGAGAGTCATAGTATAATCCAAAACCTTGGTATAGGGACCCTCTACAATAGCCTATCTCAGTTTTTTTCCTTCTCATTTCGGTGCTTTCTGTTGTCCTATTGTTTGCAAATGCGTGAAATAGTGCGGTTGGAGCAGTGTGTAAGGTTGTCAAATGCTATATTTTGCAAACGGTGGGTTATGGCACCAAACTGACTATGATGGCACATATAGGTGGCTAGGTGAATGCTAGAGGAGGTGGTGTTTCGGTGCGCAAAGGGTCATTACTTAGGGCTACTTCGTTCGGGCGTAGTCCCTTAAGAGCCGTGAGACCAAAATATTGTTCAACTTCGACGGTGACTACGCGGAACTCAAGTGGCACCTAGAGAGGCCTCTTCTGATCTGAAACCTTGGCATAGGGGCCTATACAATAGCCTCTCTCAGTTTTTTCCTTCTCATTTCGGTGCTCTCATTGTCCTATTGTTTCCAAATGCATGAAATAGTGCAGTTGGAGCCGAGTGTAAGGTTGTCAAATGCTATATTTTACAAATGGTGGGTCTTGGCACCAAATCGACTACGAGGCATGTCCGGGTGGCCATGTGAACAATAGAGGAGGTGGTTTTGGTGTGCAAAAGGGTCGTTGCTTCAGGCTACTTCATTCGGGCGTATTCCCTTAAGAGCCACGAGACCAAAATATCGTTCAACTTCGACGGTGATTACATGGACTCAAGTGGTACCTAGAGAGGCCTCGTCGATCTAAAACCTCGGTTTATGGACCCTCTACAATAATCTCTCTCGGTTTTTTCCTTCTCATTTCGGTGCTCTCGTTGTCCTATTGTTTATAAATGTGTGAAATAGTGCAGTTGGAGCCAGTGTAAGGTTGTCAAATGCTATATTTTGCAAACGGTGGGTCATGGCACTGAACCAACTATGCCGAACATCTGGGTGGCTAGGTGAACACTAGAGGAGGTGGTTTTTGGTGCACGAAAGGGTCGTTGCTTTCGGGCTACTTCGTTCGGGCATAGTCCCTTAAGAGCCCTAAGACCAAAATATCGTTCAATTGCGACGCGGTGACTACTCGGACTCGTGGCACCTAGAGATGCCTCGTCGATCCAAAAACTTCAGAATAGGGACCCTCTACAATAGCCTCTCTCAGATTTTTCCTTCTCGTTTTGGTGCTCTCGCTATCCTATTGTTTGCAAACGCACGAAATAGTGCAGTTGGAGCCAGTGTAAGGTTATCAAACAAAGATATTTTGCAAACAATGGGTCATGGCACCAAACCAATTACGCCGGCATGTTCGTGTGGCTAGGTGAACGCTAGAGGAGGTGGTTTTTGGTGCATGAAAGGGTCATTGCTTCCAGTGCTACTTCGTTCGAGTGTAGTCCCTTACAAGCCCCGAGACCAAAATATCATTCAAATTCGACGGGTGACAACTCAGACTCCATGGCACCTAGAGAGGCCTCGTTTAATTTGACACCTCGCTTAGGGACCCTCTACAATAGCCTCTCTTAGTTTTTTCCTTCTCATTTTGGTGCTCTAGTTGTCCTATTCTTTGCAAACGTGTGAAATAGTATAGTTGGAGCATGTGTAAGGTTGTCAAATGCTATATTTTACAAACGATGGGTCGTGCCACCGAAATGACTGTCCGACATGTCTAGGTGGCTAGGTGAACACTAGAGAAGGTGGTGTTTTAGTGCGCAAAAGGGTCGTTGCTTCCGGGCTACTTCGTTCGGGCGTAGTCCCTTAAGAGCCCTGAGACCAAAATATCGTTCAACTTCGATAGGTGACTACTCGGACTCCGTGGCACCTAGAGAGGCCTCTTCTAATCCGAAACCTTGGTGTAGGGACCCTATAGAATAGCCTCTTTTGGTTTTTTCCTTCTCATTTTGGTGCTCTCGCTTGTCCCTTGTTTGTTTGCAAACGTGAAATAGTGCAGTTGGAGCCAATGTAAGGTTGTCAAATGCTATATTTTACAAACGGTGGGTCATGGCACCTAACCGACTATGCTGACATGTCTTAGTGGCCAGGTGAACACTAGAGGAGGTGGTGTTCCGGTGCGTGAAAGGGTTGTTGCTTCGAGCTACTTCGTTCAGGCGTAGTCCCTTAAGAGCCCTAAGACCAAAATATCGTTAAACTTCGACGGGTGACTACTCAGACTCATGGAACCTAGAGAGACCTCGTTTGATCCGAAACCTCGGTGTAGGGACCCTCTACAATATCCTCTCTTGGTTTTTTCCTTCTCATTTCGGTGCTCTCGTTGTCCTATTGTTTGCAAACGTGTGAAATAGTGCAGTTGGAGCCAATGTAAGGTTGTCAAACGCTATATTTTGCAAACGGTGGGTCGTGGCACCGAAATGACTACACCGCACGTCAGTTGGCTGGTGAACACTATAGGAGGTTGTGTTTCGGTGCGCGAAAAGGTCGTTGCTTCCGGGCTACTTCGTTCGGGCGTAGTCCCTTAAGAGCCCTGAGACCAAAATATCGTTCAACTTCGATGGGTGACTACTCAAACTCCGTGGCACCTAGAGATGCCTCGTCTAATCTGGCACCTCGGCGTAGGGACCCTCTATAATAGCCTCTCTCATTTTTTTCCTTCTCATTTTGGTGCACACGCGTAGGTATGGTCTTGTAAACACTTGGGGAGGAGTCGTTTTCAAAATTTACAACATTTTCAAAATTTACAACTTTTTCAAAATTTACAACATTTTCAAAATTTACAACTTTTTCAAAATTTACAAAATTTACAACATTTTCAAAATTTAGAACTTTTTCAAAAATTTTAACATTTTCAAAATTTACAACTTTATCAAAATTTACAACTTTTTCAAAATTTACGACTTTTTCAAAATTTACAACATTTTCAAAATTTACAACATTTTCAAAATTTACAACTTTTTCAAACAATGAAAGCTTCTCTTAGCTTCGAGAATTTAAAATTCTCTACTAATAGTGCCAACCACGTGAAGGTGGAAGCTTTTACGCACCACTAACCTAAACATAAAAGTGTTAGTCAAAGAAATTTTAGTTTCAAATCAAAACCATATACTATCTATATATGTACAAAATACACAAATTTAAAATAAAATATATTCAAACTTAAATCTATATCTTTGAACTAAAAAAATTATATATATATTGAAAATAAATTATATATACTAGACATGAGCATTGTAAATTCATTCCAATGAACCATCGGGGATCGGATCTACTGCGAATAGCGACATAAGATTGCATCATGATCTCACTCTTGAACCTTCCAAAGAATCTTGTTATTAGGTCTTCCTCGATATCTATACAATCAATATTTGTCGCTAGAACTAGATGTGAATATAAGAGTATTTTCCTATGTGTCTCAAAGTCTTCAAACACCCAAACATAGGAGTTTCTTAATGGATACCATCGAAGCCAAGTTCCAAGTATTCCCGAAAGTAGGATACTCAATATCTTCACCATCTATAATAGGAGAAGGCGACTTATTTCTTTCCTCGATGTAAGAAATAGTCTTGCTTTCTTCTTCATTGTCTTTATCAATAAACACATCTTCACCTCAAATCTATGCATAGGAGATAGGCAACCATAAATACCTTTCTTCTGTCGGCAAAGTTACTTGAAGTGTTATTGACTTCACTTGCCTTTCACCAAGACTATGGGAGAAACTTTACAATTACACCTCTTAATGGCTTCTTCAACACACCTTTAAACTGATGGCTTCCTTCGCACACTTCCTACAATATTTCTCACTACTTCCTTCTATGCTAAATGAGGGGGGTGGCCTCTCTATTTATAGAACTTCCAGGCTTATCCATCTTATCTCTAAGATAGGATAAGAAATCCACTCTGACGAATCATATTCCATACCTTAACTCTTATCTATACATGTAAGCTTATCTTTTAAGATAAGATAAACCTTATCATTTTACATGGGTTCCACATTTTTAGACTTTTTACAAATAAAATACACAAAATATTTATGACCTCACTCCTTGTCTTTATTACCAATATAATATTTCTAATTCCTAATCATGTAGACCCTACTTCTCTAATTACCCAAACTTTGACATTTTAACATTACTGGACCACTTACGACAAATATTTACTTTTTACAACATTCCTATTGTACTTTGACTATTACCGTACTCCACATTATTGGCGGCACCGTCTTGTGGCCGTTATCTTCTATCGGACCTACTACTTCTTACTAATTATACTTAACAACATCCTATTCTAATACATACATTAATGAAATAGAAATTACGGAGGAAAATTTTAGTGTCGACATCTTCCCCCTTCTAGCTTCTACTCGTCCTCGGAGTAGACTATTACAGTGCTTGGAAAATCTTGACTTGTCGTGGTTGACCCATTTCGTAATGGGAGTGCCATCGATTCCTCCGGTCAGTCGTACCATTTTCATGCACAATTTTTTTATTTTGTAGGGCCCCATCCATTTTGGAAGAAATTTTCTCTGTCTTCTTTTTTTGTATACGGAATCATATACTAGAACCAAGTCATTCACATGAAATGGAGACCACCGGATCTTTTGATCAAAGTATTCCTTACTTCATTTTCTTCTTATGGCTTGTATCCTTTGCTATTTCTCTCATTTCCTCCAGCAAATGAAGATGTACCAACCTTTCTTTTCTTGAATCACTTTCATCCATCCTTTCATTTTCATAACTCTCACGGTGGGAATATCAAACTCAATAGGAAGAAGCTGGATCAATGCCATAGGCCAACTGAAATGGGAGTATCCTGTTGCTGACTTTGATGTTGCCCTATATGCCCACAATCTTTGCATGAATCCTTTTATCCCATTTATGTACTGTAGGCTGCATCTTTTGCTAGAATTTGACACAACACAAAATTTGTTCGTTCCACTGTCCATTTGTGCTTGGCTTGTATGTTGTTGCCTTCTGTGCTTAATAGAAAACTTATTGACTAGGGCTTCTACCACCTCATTAATGAAGTGGCTTCCTTGATCATTACAATTTCTAATGGGCAACCAAATCTGGTGACAATGCGTTCATACATGAACCTTGCCACTTCATCCATGGAAGTTGTTTTGATGGCCTAGCTTGACCCACTTGGTTAAATAATGCGTGCAACTACTGATATACTTATTTTGGCGTGATGTAGTTGGAAGTGGACCTCTGATGTCTATTCCCCACTTTTGAAAGGGACCAAGGGAAGAATAGGACATAATGGAGTGATGAAGTCTTACGGTTACCATGTGTTTGACAAATATCACATGTCTTACAATAATTATAACAATCTTTAAAAAGAGTGGGCGGTGATAACTGCATCCAAGATCCTTCTTGCTTTGTAAGTTGTCAGAGAGAAGTGCCCTCCACATGTACCATTGTGGAATTCTTCTAGCAGTTCCTTCCCTTGATCACGTCCAGCTTGCCCTCTTGTCTTGTCCATCGAGTCCTATTCGAAATAATACTCCATGCGAGAATAGAATATGGATGGTGGCTTGAGTAATCTTTCTCTTAGTCTTTGCATTGGCACCATCGGAAACTTGAATTCATTCGGATAATTCCAAATATCTATGTATTCACTAGGGATTGTGTCGAGGATAACAATCTTTGCATCGGAAATCATCATCATCACAAGATGATCCTAAACCATCATAGGCTCGAGAGAGTGCATCTGCATTGACATGCTTCTTTCTGGCCTATCTATAATATCAAATTCAAATTCTTGTAGCAAAATTATCCATCTTGCTTTATCCTCCACGATGGGTTAGGCTTATTTGACAATATATTTTAGAGCACGATGATGCATTCTGACTAGAAATTTTTGCCCTAGCAAGTAATTTCTAAACTTCTTTCTGAAAAAATGATAGCGAGCCTCTTTTTGATTCTGATATAATTTACCTCAACCTTTGCTCATTTATGCTGCTCCCAAAGTAAATTGGATGTTCATTCCCATTTTCATCCTTTTGGCTCAAAGTACTTCCTAGTCTTGCATCGAGGCATCGGTGTACACAATGAATGGCTTGCTCAATCTGGATTCTTCAAAATAGGTGAAGACACCGGGGCTTCCTTGATTGTCCAAAAGCTTCATGCGCCTTATTTCTGGTTCATAAGTAACATCCTTCTTGAAGCTGGGTTAGTGGTATGCGATCTTTGAGAAATTCTTGATGAACCTTCTATAGTAACCCACATGGCCTAAAAATGATCTCAACTTACTTCTATTAATAGGAAATGGTAAATCTTTGATTTTGAAACTTTATCGGGATCGTACCAATACCATCTCTGGATCTGACATGCCCTAACAAAACACCTTTAGAACATCCAAAGACACACTTTGTAGGGTTTAGTGAGGCTTGTGCTTCATCTAACCTTTGAAATGTTGTCTCCATTTGGTGCGGGTGGTCCAACTTGCTCCCATAGATGTAAAAATCATCCGAAAATACTCTGATGAAGGTCCCGATGTAGGGTTCGAACACCTATTCATCAAATGCTTTGGAATGTTCTTTGGAGCATTACACAACCCAAAAGCATAACTCTATAAGCAAACGTTCCCCAGGAGTGGTGAGCGTGGTCTTGGTGATCTTTCTGCTATACGAACTTGGTTGTAGCCGCTATATCCATCGGCAAAACTATAGCACTCTGGCCAGGCTACTTCGTCCAAGATCGATCGAAAATGGAAGAGGGTAATGATCCTTCTTTGTTGCCTTATTGAGCTTCTGTAATCAACACAAATGCGTAGCTTCCCATTCTTTTTATTGAGATCACAATGGGAGAAACCCATTACGAATTCTCCACAAAATATGAATCTGCATCAAGCAACTTATCTATTTCTTCTTTTACGAGTCTTGGAAAAATTAGGATTCATTACATATGGCATTTGCTTTATGGGCTTAGCACCATCTACCAGCTCAATAGAATGTTCTACCCAACTTACTTGACGGAGTTCCTTGTAATCAAAAGTGAATAGGTGTATGTACCTTGAAAGAGGCTGGAGGTAGGATTCCTTCTCACTCTCCATCACAGCATCACCAATCTTTATTTGTTGGAGACGATCATCAACTTCTTCTTGAGATAATTTTATGGGGTCATGAGTTGGTGTGGTGGAAGGATATCCATGGTGAAACATCCACCTCACTTTCTTCATCTTGATGTCCACTTCACTTTGGTACTAGAGTAATCGAGAGGATGTCCAATCATCGGTTTCATCACTTGAATCCACAGGTTCTGCCTTATGATGTCGAGGGATCACATTTATCTTCACCCTCTCTCTACCACGTCCAAGTGTCATGAAACCTTCATTCCAGTAGTTTCTTGCATGAACTCTCCTTAGCCATGGTCTTCCCAGCGACATTGGGTGCACTGCAGTACCATTTTCATCACTGAAAGTCTACCACACATACCACACCCATAACAGATATTGCCACATTTGAAACTACACCTTACGGTTTAGTTTTCCTTTATTTAATGACCTTAACATAAGTGTTGAAGGGCGATCAATTTTAAACCCAACATATTCATTACTGAGACTCGGTCATTACATTAAGCTGCAGCACCTCCATCAACTAAGACATCATGAATTGAAATACCATTACATAATACCTCGGCTTGTGGAGCATAGGGATCCCTCTGCCTCCCAAGCAGGGACCTCGACCTCCTTCCTTCTTCGAGCATTGAGTCCACCTCGCAACTCCGCCTCTTCTCGAGAAGACATAGCCAAGAGTTGACCATATGTAATATTTGCGAGGCCTTTTGGACGAGATCTTCCAAGATGGAGTATGGTCCTTGCCTGTGAAATCGAAAAATCCTGCACACCCAACTTTCTTCTCTATATGTTTCTTACTAGTTTCTTCTTTCATCTTCTTAGGATCATTTCCATCTTGATTATCTTTTTCTTTCTTTCTTTTTGTTACAAACACATCTACTTCATTATTTACTGCTCTTATCTACTACATCAAAAAGAATTCACGAGTGCTTTTCCTTTATCATTATCTCCTTTACCGGATGTAGAAGCTCTATCTGGACAATTATACTTATAATGACCCTTTTATAACAACCATAACAAAAACACTTGAAATATTTCTTTTTGGACCTCTATCTCCTCCTGAGAACTAAATTCCTTTCCTTGAAGAAGATTAATAGTTAAGCGGACCCATCTTTTTGAGCAGATCTTCATACTCGGTAGATGTACTAGGAGAAATATTTGTGCTCACCGGGAGTGGTTGTGGATTACGGACCAAAGGTCTTTGGTGTAGGCTCTACTTTAGCAACAATTTCTTTGGGCTCCTCTTCCATGCTTTCTTCTTGCCTTCTTGCAATCTCCTTTGCTTGTTCAATGGTAGGCTTGGCGGTCATACTTCACTCGTTGTCGATCTGCGGCTTCATCCCAAGAATGAAGTGCTTACGAGAGGAGATTATCCACGCCATTCATCGACCCATCCGCTAGTCCTTCCTTAGGATCTGGGCATCGAGCTTCCTCCTTAGCTCTAGAACACGAGCATGATAATCCCTTATCTTCTCCTTCTCTCCTTGGGATAGCTTTGTGATCTCGATCATGAGATCTGCATATTTACATTTGTTCACCAAATTCTTGAAAAAACTTTCGATTAATAAATCCCATGAATTTTTCACATTATCACCTAGTGTTTGAAACCACCTAAGTCTTGAACCATCCAAAAGGTAGGAAAAATTCAGTCCATTGTTCCCTTCTTATAAGGCCATTACAAATACAAGATCGCTTAAACTCTTGAATGAAAGAAGAAGCATCTTCATTAGATTGAGCTGAAAAAATAGGAATCTTTCCCATTTTCAAAAGTAACCATAGTGAAATACCAACTCACAAGTCTGATCAACAAGACTTATGTGTACAAATAATTGGAATCACTATACTAGAAAGTGACTTTACACCTTTCTACGATAAAATAGAAATGACCACGGTAAACTATGGTAAAACTTGACTTCTTTGCGGTAAAAGCTGACTTTCTTTGTGGTAAACACTATTCACGGTAAAAGTGACTATTCACGGGTAAAAGTGAAGTTCTTTGCGGTAAATACTATTCACGGTAAAAGTGACTTTCTTTGCGGTAAATACTATTCCAGCAAAAATGACTTTACCATGGTAACTACTATTCATGGCAAAAATGACTTTACCATGGTAACTACTATGCACAGTAAAAACAAGGTTACCCTCTAATTGATTTTTGACTAAGTGGGAATATCTCTCCAGAAAATCCACCAACGAGGAATGGTCCCGGCAACGGAACCAAAATGTCATCACCAATCCGGCACTATGATAATTCTTCACCGGGAACTCCTCGTCTTTATGATTATTTACTAATGCATGACCTTTAGTTTGGTGGATGTAATCTGGAAACAAAACAACAACATAACACAAGAATACCATCGACTATGATAAGACAGAATGATGACAAATCTGAAATATCAAAATAAATTATAATATTAACATGAAATTATTCAATCTCACCCATGAGGTACTTGAGTGTTATTGACTTCACTTGCCTTTCACCAAGACTATGGGAGAAACTTTACAATTACACCTCTTAATGGCTTCTTGACACACCTTTAAGCGATGGCTTCCTTCGCACACTTCCTACAATATTTCTCACTACTTCCTTCTATGCTAAATGAGGGGTGGCCTCTCTATTTATAGAACTTCCGGGCTTATCCATCTTATCTCTAAGATAGGATAAGAAATCCACTCTGACGAATCATATTCCATACCTTAACTCTTATCTATACATGTAAGCTTATCTTTTAAGATAAGATAAACCTTATCATTTTACATGGGTTCCACATTTTTAGACTTTTTACAAATAAAATACACAAAATATTTATGACCTCACTCCTTGTCTTTATTACCAATATAATATTTCTAATTCCTAATCATGTAGACCTACCGGACCACTTACGACAAATATTTACTTTTTACAATATTCCTATTGTACTTTGATTGTACTCCACATTATTGGTGGCGTAAGTGGCGCCATTATCTTCTATCGATACTACTAATTATACTTAACAACATCCTATTCCTAGTACATACATTAATGAAATAGAAATTACGAAGGAAAATTTTAGTGTCGACAGGCCTACAAATCCATCCTTCCACCCATTCTTGTGAATCACACGCATGCGATACAAGATGTAAAAAAATATGTCAACTTTCTTGTCCATATGGCCCACGGCAGAAGTAGCATCGAGCTACAAAATGAGTGCATATCACTGGACCCAAGAGTGTGTCATACAATCCTCGTAGTTAGCAATATGTTGTTCCTCTATCAAACAAAAATATCTGAACTGTAGAATTTTCTTGAGAACCTCGGGCCATGTTGGCGTACACCATTCCACTATGCTCTTTACATCTTTTAATTTAGCACCATCTTTGTACATTAACTCTTCTCTTACAAGAGCTCTTTTCACACATGCCCCGCATCGTCATGCTCTCCTTTTCCATGTCCAGCCTTAGTGAAACTCCAAATATGTTGCACACCCATCTTGACGTGCATTCTGCTCATCCAATAAAACATTCATGCATTCTTAAACTGAGACGTGTAATTATCTGACCATATATAATGTTGTTTGAAGTGGATGTCCCTATCAGACAAGTTTCCATAAAATAACTGGAAACACCCTTGCACAAATTTAGTAGAATGAGTATGATCATCACTGATATAAAAGTTGTACTCTCTTAAATTTTTTTGATCATTCTCTGTACTGTCAAGAGAATGTAGAAATGCTATATGCACAAAAATGACAACTTGTACTGAGTTGTAATATTGCGATTAAACCTCTATTTTTGGTTGCAATGTGTAATTCTCTGTAAAATTGACCACTCAAACAATAGTACCAATAGGAAATGAGTCTTTGCATAGCTTGAATTATTCATCCAACCATCAAGCTCTATGTGTATGCCTTACATACTTATAAACAATTTCATCCTTAAATTTTCTCATAAATTAGAAAATGGGCATTTGTTCTGTAACTAGCTCACACCGTTTCGACTCTTTTCCATCTTTCAACTGGTATGCAACTGATTTATATTTATCAAACTCAACTAAATTATGTCCTATTGTACCTTCAATTTGCTCATGGATGCAACTTTCCAATTTAGGTAATCCGCCGCATGTACTACAACTTCCATCTAAACAATCCTGACTATAAAAAAATTGTCCAACTTTTTTCAAAAATATAGTAGGAATGAAATCCTTGGAAGATATTGGTGGAACTTGAACACCACATTCGATAACATAGTTCCAAAATGAAAATTAGAACGCATACGTAAAAATTTATCATAATGCATCGCAAATTCAACATGTTTCCTACAACAAGTGGTGCGAGCATGGTTGATTTTCACATAGAATGGTTTCAACATTTCAAAAAAAAGCGTGTTGACTAATTTTAATTTCTGATTCTCTTGTTCAAACATACGAAAAATTAAGTTTGAGTCATATCTAAGAAATGCTTTGGATGTGGTTCACGATTAGTAGAACCAACTCTCCGTTCTATAACATCTCTTATATTATGTGAAACTCTAGTGTTATCATGCAAAAATTTATTAACAACCTCTCTTATAGCATCAGAATTATTTTTGTCCTTACATGGTGCTCTAGCGAAAATGCCCAAAAATCGGCATTATTGAGTGATTGAAGGATATTACATCTTTAATTACTTTCATTAGAGTTTTTCAAATAACTTGCAACATTCGACTTGTTTGCTTAATCAAAAGTTGTTTTTTTATTGATTCACTTACAACACCAGTAGCAAGTACACGATGTACAATATTACTATCCCTAGTGCGTCTCTTGACACCTACAATAGAAGTGTGATATGCATCATGAAAGTTTTTAACAATTGTAGAGTTTGACCACGTATATTAGATGTTTTCAATCCTAAGGTGTTTAATGTAGGTCTCATTTTAATCAATTTCATCAAACTAACCAACAACTAACATCTTTGGGAATCATTTAAAATTTCAAAATGATTATCCCAAATTTTAGTGGCTTTTCTTCTGATTTGTCATTCAGAAAGTTTGTTAGACATTGGTTTCAAAATGTTTTCATCAATTTCAATAAAAAAATTAGGTTTCTTACGTAAAATCCTAGGAGGTGTTTTTGTCAAATTTTGCTTGTCTACAATTTTAACATGAATTTCCTTATTCACATTTTCATTGTCTCCTTCAATTTCAACATTTGCTACATCATGAGTATTTAATTCTTCTTCAACATTGACAGTAAAAACTTCTTATGATCACGAGTATTTAATTCAACTTCAACATTGATAGTAGAAACATTACCTAGTTCTTCATTGCTTACAATAGTTGGGATTGAAGATGAACCTCTTCTAGATTCATGAAGTTTCCGCATTCACTCAACATTTTGAATTTTGTTGGCCTCTAATTCGTTTGGTGTTTTTTACTTAATGACTTCCTTTTTGACTTCATTTTTGTCTCCCATGATGTTTTACTTCCGGTGATAAGAAAAACGTGTAGAAAAAGACAAAATTTCGCAGTAATTCGTACGGTAAGGTTAGAGAGTAAAAATCACATGGTAATTCAAACATTGGGATGTGTGTAAATATGATTTATAAACCATGCGAGCGCTTTTATAAACCGCGATCGTGGTTTATAAATTACACTCACGGTTTATGTTAAAAAACTATGATCGCACTTTATAAACTATGATCGCGGATCTATCTGCCGAACCTAAGCCTCGGAAAATCTTTGTTTTTCCCCAACCAAAGCTATGGAAGGTCATTATGAAGTGTAAAAGGTCAAAAAACCTCAAATCTGCTCTTCCAAAGACTTGAACCATGCTAAAAAACTAAAACATTTCACAAAAATGGTGCCATCACATAGGGGAGACTCTTAGCTTTGTAGAAATATTGTTTTTAAAGTGAATAGAATAAGATAAATATCATTTTATAATTTTTTACTAAGAATAGGTCTTTAAGACATTTTTTCCCGTGAATGTTCATATCTACGTTTAAGAATGTAACTTTTGTTTCGCTTATCAAAATATGATAAAACTTATACCATCCCAAGCGTGGACAAATTCTATACACGTTAAAAAAAAATATTTGATTTCGATATTTTTGATATAGTTATGGCGGAAAATGGAAAGCGCTATTTTTCTAAATATTTTCGGACTCACTTTCACGGAAAAAATCATTAAAAAAAAAATATTGCTAAAAAAATACAAAATAAAATCCATCCCAAGATAAACAATTACATCTAACGTTTCACCAAAGGAAAAAAAAATAAGATTTGGTCATCCAAAATGTGGGCAAACGGACTACATCTTATAAGTTTTTTCAAAAAAAAAAACTAAGTCATATAATTTTAAGTGTTTAATATAGCTAAACTTGTCTGCTTTTTTTTAAAAATTAGTATTTTAAAAACTAGATTTGGAATGCTATGATTCATATTTTTATAATTTTTTCTAATTTAGAGTACGCCTATAACTAATAATCCCTACAAGTTGAGATTTCGTTGTTTTTTACAATATGATGTCCATGGATGACCCTATATCTTGTCCATCAACTTCCCGCAATTACCCTTGAATATTAGTCCAATAGTATCAATATGAAGATAAAAAAGTGTCAAAGAGGACTGACACTACATCCCCTTCCCCTTAGACTCAAATTCCTCCTAGAAGTTACTCAAATAGATGTGGAAAATGAGCTCAAAATATACCGGCATCCTCCCAAGTGGTCGCATTCTCATCGTACCTATCCCACTCGGACCCAAACTTTGTTAATCTTACGGCCTCAATGTCACAGGGTCCTACACTCTATGATGTGCATGGGCTCTACTGACACCTACCCCTGCTCCTCCACCTGCTATGCAGGTCCAATCCAAAACATGAGACAAATCTGGAATATATCTCCTAGGTATAGATACATGAAATACATCATGCACATGAGACAAACCGGTAGAAATGCTAGAAGATAGGCCAATGGACTGATAGGCTCCAAGATCTCAAAGGAACCCAAAAATCTAGGATCTAAGTTAGAGCCTTTTCCATAATGGAGAGGAATCTTATGATGCCTGACATGAAGAAATACCTTCATACCCACCTCGAAACTACGATCTATCCTCTTCAGAAATGCATACTTCTTCTACCTATCCTGAGCCTCCTGAAGCCTCTAACGAATCAAGATGACTTGCCACTCCATATATTATACCAAATCTTGCCCAAGAGAAACCCTTTCCTCCAACCTATCCCAACTCAAGGGTGTCCTACACTCTCTACCATACAATTCCTGAAAAGGAGCCATGCCAATCAAACTCTAAAAACTGTTGTTGTAGGAAAACTCTACCAAATACAAGTACTCCTCCCACCTAGACTTGCTGGTCCATGACATACATCCGCAACATATCCTCCAAGATTTGATTTACCCACTCTATCTATCCATCTGTCTTTGGATGATAGGTTGTGCTGAAGTTGATACTGTACATAAAACCCGCTGCATGGTAGTCCAAAAGTGAGAAGTGTACAAGGGATCACGGTCATAAATGATCTTCTATAGAATCCCGTATAGTATGAAAATCTCATCAAGGTATACCCATGCTACTACACTAGCTATATAGGTGGTCTTCACTAGAGAAAAGTGTGCCACTTTCATTAATTTATCCACCATGACCATAATGTCGTCATGGTGGTATCTCGACATCAGTTGATCTACAAAAGAAATTAATGGAAATAGTGTCCCATTTCCACTTTAGTATGGGATGTGGGTAAAGAAGACCATCTAGATGTTGATGCTTAGCCTTCACACTCTGAAACTCTAACCAACATGATAAAACCTAGCTATATCTCTCTCGAATACCTTTCCAGTGATAAAGGTGTCTCAAGGTGGCGTGCATCTTCTTCACCCCTCGGTGGACTGAATAAGGTGCACAATGAGCCTCTGCCAAGATATCTTGTCTCAAACCTCTATCTCTAGGAACATATATTTGTCCTCTGTGTATGAAAATACCATCTGCCTCTAATGATAATCCATCAAACTTCCCCTCAAGAGGTCTCTGAGACACAATCTCTGATCTGGCTGCAAGGTAGAAGCCGTCGTGAGCAAGCTGCTATAAACTCTTGCTTCATAAATTTGTACTCACTGAGGTGGCAATATCCACATGTCTCATTCTACTCAGGAATCTTCAACCACATTCACCTTCACCTTCACATGCTCTATCTCCATGTTGTACTTATAAATGAACTCCATCCAAAGCCACTGACGAGCGTTGAGATTGGGTTGCGTGAAGAGGTGGTAAAGACTCAAGTGATCAGTCTTGAGTATAAATCTCTAACCAAGAAGGAAGTGTCTCCATCAAACCAAGGCATGAACAATAGCTACAAGATCAAGGTCATGAGTCAGCTCATAATCCTTGAGTTTGTGAGACTCAAAAGCTACAACACGGCCCTCTTACATCAACACACCTCCTAATCCTACCAAAGAAGCATTTGTGTAAATTAATAACTCACCTTGAGGGTCTAGAACTGCAAGAATAGGTGCTATCGTAAGGCATTCCTTTAGTTTCCTAAAGGCCTGATCACATTTATCTAACTAGACGAATTTATTCCCTTTTCACTGAAAGGAAGTGATGGAGTGGGTAACTCGAGAGAAGTCCTAAACTAATTTCCTGTAGTACCCTACAACCCCATGAAACTACGTACATCGATGACACTAGTACGTTGGAAAATACATAATAACTCTAATATTGGAAGGATCGATTGTGATACCTTCCCCAAAAATGATGTGACTCAAATACTACACCTCTAACTGAAAGAATGCACACTTCCCTAGGTTCCCATAAATTTGTTACTCACGAAGACACTGTAGAACCTGACGAAGGTTCTCCTCGTGCTCCTCATGCATACATGAGAAGATCAAGATGTCATCAAGGAACATGAGTAAAAAATGATCTAAAAGGTCCTGAACACCCCATTCATCAAACTCATGAACACTGTTACTAAGACCGAAATGACACAACCGTGTGAACTTCTAGTTGTCATACCTCATGCGAAAAGATAACTTGTGGATATTTGCCTTTGCGATCTTCAGATGATGGTATCCTAACTTAAGATATATCATAGAAAATATAGTGGCCCCCTTAATCTAATCAAACAAATCATTAATGTGAGGAAGGGGGTAACGATTCTTGATCGTTACTTTTTTTAATTGACGATAGTCCACACACAACCGCAAGGATCCGTCCTTCTTCTTCACAAAAATCACTAGTGCACCCCAAGGGGATACACTAGGATGGATTAGGCCTTTCTCGAGAAGGCCCTCAAGATGCAACTTGAGCTCACATAGCTCAAGTGTGGTCATCTTATAAGGAGCGCACAAGATAGGTTCCACTCCTGAACCAAATTAATGTGAAAATCTATCTCACGTGGGGAGGCATCCTGGAAGCTCACTAGGAAACACATCTGAGAACTCCTACAAAATGGGTTGATCATCAAGTGAAGGTCCACTAGCCCCATCCTCCGACCTATCACTAATTGTAATAGCATACAACTAACAACCCCGTCGTGCACACCGCTTAGCTGCATAGTGGAAGTAGTGCGAATAAAAATGGGTCTACTATCACTCAATCCACACGCAAATCATATACAAAATATATGATCTTACTATAGCAATCAAATTTGGCTCTATGTGTAGACAACCAATCCATGCCCAAGATAACACCATACAAACCCAAAAGAAGGATACGAATATCCAAAGTACTAGTAAAGGGTCCTAGGTCAACTACGCACTCCTTGACTATGGAATCAATGAATATCTTTCTCCAAAATCCATCTCGACATCCCAACTAAGACCCTTCCTAACTACCACCATCCTATAATGATATACTAATGATGGCGAAATGAAAGAATCTAATCATCTTGAGTCAAATAAAATAGGGATAGAATTACCACTAATGCTACATGTGGTCTCTATCACTATTTCCTGGTGCTCTGTCTGGTGGTTCTCAACCGCTATATATATCCTGTGGATCCTAGCCATGTAACCAATAGTAGGCTAAAAATAGGTGCCTTACCCTGATTAGCAGGGTTTTGAGGGCACTCTCTCCAATGATGTCCATGCACGCCGCATCCATAACAAGTTCTTGATCCTCTCCACTATGCAGATAATCCTCAAGTGGCCTAGTAGTACATGGTGAAGGCCTAATGACCCTACTATAGACCTCTGTGAGTGTTGTAGTGGACGTACTCCTTTGATTGCGCTCAAGATGGAGCATGTGTCCTATTAGGCCCCCTAGCTAGAGGTCCCATGCTACGCCCTCTCGAGGATCATGACACTATGGAGGTCAAAAGGGCGGTTGAGTCTCTTATTGTTGTTACTGAGGAGGTGGAGGAGGCCGGAAGGAAGACTATGCTAATGTGTGTCCACCACGAGGAGGAGGAGTTGATCCCCTTAATCTACTATCTTGCAACTACTATATGTGACTCCTCACTCTATCATGATCTTGTTGAGTCTTCCCCTTAGTTTCCTCTACAATATAGGCCTTCTCCATGGCCTCTAAATTATCTAGGGTAGTGAATGTGCACTGCCCCACCCAAGTCCAAGTTCAAGCCCCTAATGAACCTATGAACTCAAACCTACTCATCATGCATGTAGTCTACATATTAAAGTAGATCCAAGAACCATCCCTCATACTCTACTACCATCATGGAGGCCTATCACAGATTGTGGAACTCATCAATCCACTGACTAAATGAACCTCCGGAAATATATCTGCTCCTGAAACGCTCCTCAAAGAGCTCCTAAGTGACTATCTCATAATCTACATGGAGCTTTATTCCTCCTCGTCCTCCACCATACTCCTTCCATCTCTCAGAAAGTGGATGGAAACATGAGATTTCACGTGTTTCTAGAACAAGGGCATAACTTGAAGCATCCGCTCAAGCTAACCAACCATTCCTCGGCCTGAAATATGCCTGTGTCTCTAGAAAAATGAGGTGGGTGCAACTTGAGTATCTCTCTGATGTGCTCCATTGCAGATGACTGTCACCCTCTAGGCCTCTACATGATCAGCTCTCGGCCTAGGGATCCTAGACCTGTCTTTATGCATCACATCTCGATCTCTGAGCTCTCTAGGAGGTGACTCATGTCTAACTCGAATTCACGTGAAAATTCTCTTCCCTCTCCTCTACACTGTGGTGTGAAGGTGCACAAGCCTCCACCGATGACTCCCTTTCTAAGCAACCTCTTATCGATACTCTACATATAACAATGTTAACCTCATGTAACATCTATAATATTTAAGGCACGATAGTGATACTTCTTGATCTCGGGGTTGGTAGATTTAGGTCCACATGAAAGAACCCCTCTTCTGGTCCGCGCCTCCTACACAGACCAAGGCGAGAGTTATTTTATAATCATCTAATCTTTTGTTTTTAGTTTTCTAAATTTTCTATGTTTCAAAACATCATGCATAGTTGTGTGTACTAGGTTTAAAGTTGCGCTATGTTTATTTTTTTGTTTCGTGTTTTCTATGTGTGCTCGGGGTCCAAGTGTTGAACCCATTTCTCCTATACTAAACATAATGCCTACAAAAATTTGAACACAAACCCAAAACCAAACATAGGTTATACTAGAAAAATTATGGAATATTTTTTTTTGTTAAAGGATGAATGCAACGTTAAGCTAATCCCTAGGTTAATAAATGCCCATCAAAAATTAATTAAATAATAATAATTAAATAAAATAATTGATTAAATGTATGATTAGGTTTAGTATATTTCATTTAATTAATCATGAATAAATCTAACACAAATGTTTCTAAAGTCAAGCGATAATTTAATAATAAAAACCTAGGTCCAAAAATTCTCCCATTTACACAAATATTAAATTCAAATCTAAAATATCAATGATGTCTATACATTTAATGCAAAGAGACTACTAAAAGTAATTCAAGGGTAATTAAAACATTTAAATTAACCTTTAACCCACACAAGTGGCCCCATTCAAGGTAAGTCCCATGTGATCTAATGATTATCTCACCTACCTTCACCTAGCAATTGTAGGGGACAATCTTGGCCCTTGGATAAAATCATTATGGACCATTGGATGAGAAAAATTCAAACCAACCCTAAAACTCTCTAAGTAGGGATTTTATTCAATTCCTTTTGCTCATTTCACTCGGTTTGGTTTTGTAGGTTAAGGGGAAAACGGAAGAGGAAGAAGCCATGGAAGAGGAGAAGAAAGCTTGGGGATGGATACACACATTTCCCCAATATTTTTATCTTATTTTTAGATCTTCATTCTACGCTAATCAAGAGTTATAGATAAATGCAGAAAGTTCATTTTATTGTTGTAAGATTAATTTAATAGAATATCCAATTTGGTATTTTCTTTTTCCCAATAGATCTATTTTTTGTAATACTTCTATTTCTCTTCTCTTCTAAAAACCCTCGTTTTGAGTAAATGAATATAAATATTTACCAAAATTTTATTTAACCGAACATTTATTTGTTCTCAAAAATAAATATTATTTGAAACAAAATTTTATTTATCTGCAACAATAGATATACAAAATCTTACACACACATATATACAATCTCTCTCTCACTCTCTCACACTCTCTCACTCTCACACACACACACACACACACACACACACACACACACACACATACACACACACACACACGTATGTATGTGTGTGTGTGTGTGTGTGTGTGTGTGTGTGTGTGTGTGTGTGTGTGTGTGTGTGTGTATATATATGTATATGTATACATATATCATATATCTATACATACATACATATATACATACATACACGTATATATGTGTGTGTGTGTGTGTGTGTGTGTGTGTGTGTACGTATTAATGAGAATGTTAGCGGATACAAGACATAACATGTTGTGTTTAAAATTGTGTGGCCCTAACAATAATTAAACTAGTTTTAAACATAGGTCGGTGGGGGCTCAGCCCCACCCATACCGTAAATTTATTTATAAATAATGGTGGAGAGGGGTCGCCAACCCCATCCCCCATCCTATATACCTATGCAGTGGGGTGGGGTCGGCGACCACTCCCCACCCCTTTTCACTTTAAAACAAAACACAATGATGGCCACATTCACTAAGAAGTTTGGGATTTTCTTTTTCTTATTATTTTTATTTTAAACTAATTTTTAATGATATACATATTAATACATGTTTTACTATTAATACTATATATATATACACATATTTCATTTCATAGTTATTAACATTTATAATAATATTATATATTAATAAAAGTGAAATAATCATTTATATAAGATCTTATATATATATATATATATATATATATATATATATATATATATATATATATATATATATATATATATATATATATATATATAAAATAAATATTAGTTTAATATATATACTAACAAAGAAAACTATCCGATATAAACAAAAATTTGATCCATGGTTACATATGTTTTTTTTTTGTTGTGTACTAAAAGTCATACAAATTTATAACATAAGTGAAATACAAGACAAGTATTTTTGTAGTTCTCCTTCTATTCATTTAAAACAAGATTAGGTGAAAATAAATAAAGTTTAAGTCTAAGGACCACAACTAGTAAGGAAAATAATCATTATTCTTATTGAAATTCCCATCTATTACTTTCGTTGCCTAAAATGCTACAAAATATAACTAATTCATTTCTTTCATAAAATATAAATGACAATTATTTTTAACAACAATAGATTTTAATAAGCTTCACAATATTTTATGAAATGGAGATATATCACATTAAAAAAAATGAAACTTCTTAAATAAAAAAGAAGGCATATCCATTTCAACATGTTCAAGCTTTCTACTTTTCAAGCAATGTAGTAAATTGGTAATCCCCTTTTCACAATACTAATACATTTTAAAGGCATATTTCTCACACAACAATCTTAGAAGATTTCACAAGATAAAAAGGATTTCCAAATATAAAAATGTTTTCCTAAGTTTACAACTTTCAATCATCCACTCCAATTGGAAGTATAATTTAAAAAATATAAAACAAAAGGTCAAGTTACAAGTTTTCCAATAAGTATGTCTTCTTCACAAGGGTAGTTCCAAAACTTGTCTTCTTCCAACTTCACAATGGGATCACAAAACAAGGAAGGGGGAGTAGGCAACGCTCTCCACCAAACCTTAAATCCATTAAGGGGAGAAGCCATCCCCTTAATGGCCCCCGAGCCCCAACCAAGGAACCATGAGAATTATTGAGCAACAAAGACAACTTGGACAAAGTGGCTTCACAACAAACACATACAAGGCATTCAACTCAACCATGACAACATAATCCACAAGATTAAAATTTCACAACAACACAAAGGTTTGAGGATCAAACCAAATAGAGAAAGGGTTATGGGAGACCACCTCCTTATGCCTCCCAAGTGAAGTGGGATTCTTACCCTAAGCCTACAAGTGCAAAAAATAATCACACAAAATCCTTATCTCTCCCTTGCAAGCATGAAAAAATCCATGAATTCATTTTCTCTCCCATAGGTAAGACTCCCATTCACACTCCCACCAAAAGCATGCCTAACATAAAATTCCTTTTCCCTCTGTAATGGAGCCATAAACCTTTCTCACACACCCAACTAAGGCCAACTACCGAACCAACCCGCACAAACACCATCACAAGACCAAAACACTTTTAACAAGCACAACATTGCTTATAACAAAAAAATAACATAATAATAAGAGGTGGAGAGCCTACCTCTCCATCAAGATCCAAGAAAAAACCTTCACAAGCCTCTTCAAATCCAATCCAAGTAATTTCCAAGCACTCCAAAATCTCCAAAATCTAAAAATGCACAAGAAGCAAAATGAGCAAGCAACCCCCATTCCAACCAAAATCATCAATAAATAGAAATCAAATGTGAGGTTGATGACGTGGCTCAGTGTAGGATGTCACTTCATCAATCCCCATCCCCACACTAAATTCAACACACCAAGACCAATAAACATCAATGCACAAGCAAGGATTATGATAACCCACATGGCTCAAAAACATGCACACCATGCTTTCAAGGGACATAATAAATTGGTGTAGAATAAAGTGTAATAATGTTTCCTTCTTTTACACTAAAAATAGACAAAGAAGTGAAAAATAATATTCACAACCCATACGTAGCATTGTTGGGTCAATCGAAGAGGCATGAGACAAGCCTTACTTGTCCTATGAGCCTCAAAATTGCCCCTAAGTCAAAATCCATATTTTAAACTTGGGGTGGAGTAAAACACTCCCAAATGAACATAAATTTTACTTACACAAGGACTACCAAATACCATCATAACTATTTGTCACATATCTAATTTGGTTAAGTAAAATAACAAGGTTTAAACTTAATTAACAAAATTTAAAACATGCTAATAAAGTGACCAAATTTCTAAGTTTTAAATACACAAAACATAAATAAAGCACATACAAAAATTAAAGAAAGGAAACACAATTCATGTCATGGCCACATATGTAAAATTACCCCCATAGGAGACTTCCAAACAAGACATGCAAAACACAACACTAAATAACATTACACGAGTTGTAAAATTTTGCCTCATTGCTCAATGCCCCACATCCTTTGTGTTTGGTCCCCTATCCCCTTCGATATATGTGATAAAATTTTTGCACACAACAAAAATACCTCTCTAGCCTTTTGGCCATATTAACAACATCGAGAAATCATATATATATATATAAACTCAATATTCATCATTCGACATTAGCAATTCTATTATCCATCAATATACCAAAATCTAACCCTAACATCCATGAGATTACAATTATACTCCAACATCCCCAAAACATAACATGTCAATATAAAATCCACATCATGAAAATCAACATACATCCAACTGTCTAACATCACTATCTAGTGCATCATAATAAAACATAAAAATCATAGTGTCAATAATCCACATATCAATATAATCTATCATCTACTGATCAATGTATCATAATCAAATGTCTGAATATCAGTCAATAGTATCAATATCAAGATAAAACATTGTCAAAGAGAAGTTGGAAGTTCAACTTCTTTCATCCAATGTACAACTTAAACTTTTCTCCATTCACCTATATCACTACAAATTTGGAATAAATGAACTATACAAGGCTTTCTTTCAAACATACAAAAGTTACAATATTCCACTCTAAGTGATAATAATAATCAAACTTACAACATAGAGGATTCTTCGAACAAGGTCAAATAATAAGTCTTCATTTCAATACCTTCTGCTAACTTCATAGTTACAATTTTGCACTTCTTCAACTCTTCAAAACTTGAGTCACCATACAAAGAAAGGGTATAGGTGATGCTCTACACCCAACCTATAATCCAAGAAGAGGAGAAGCCATCCTTTTTATAGGCCCCCAAGCCCCAACCAAATAACCATAAAGGGTATAATGCCACTTTTGAAAAATTTCACAAAAGGCTTCCACAACATGCATTCCACAAAATAACACATTTAACAATACACTAAAACAATACCCTCAAACAATATTACAACTTTCCAAACAAGCACAAAGGCTTGAAAAAATAATCCTACAAGGAGAAATGGAATATGGGCACAACCTCCTTTTGTCTCCCAAGTGATGTAGGAGTTCCACTCAAAGCCACCATGTGGACAACTCAAAACATAATTCAATCCTTATTTCTACACTTGCAAGTATGCAAAATATAACCATTTTATCTTTTTCACTCCATATAGGTGGAACTCAAACTCACACTCCCTCCACAATGCATGTCTCATATTTCCTATTTTAATCCAAATGGTCCAATAAATATATCTCCCACACCCAACTTAAGGAAAGCTACCCATCCACAATCAAACATATCCACAACACTCATACAATATTCAAACAAGCACAATTTCTACACCAAAATACATTAATACAAAAATGACAATAAGAGGAGAGCCTACCTCTCCATCAAGCTTCTAATTTATTTACTCTACAAGATTTGAATCCTTCACACCAAATTCAATCCAAGATGCATTTCTAAAAGAACTCCAAGTATGAAAACCAAGACCAATTTTAAAAATGCAAAAGAAGCAAATATGTCAACTAACCCAAAATCCATCAAATTTCTCCAATAAATAGAACAAGGACGGGTAGATAATGAAGTGGCTCCATGTAGGATGTCACTTCATCATCCCTCCATTCGAACACACAAGTCAAATACCATAAAAAAAAGCAATGACATACAGATGTAAGACTTATGACATGCCCACATGACACTCCAACTTGCACACCATGCCTATCAAGGAAAAACTTAAATGTGGTAAGTAAAAAGTACAATTATTTACCCTTTTACACTCAACAATGCATTAAAATGATCAAAATATGCCCCATACTTCATAAGTAGGGTTGGTAGGAGAGTTTGAGATGTGAGGGACAAGGTTAACTTGTCGCTCAAGTCTCTAAAAGTGGCCAACAATGACAAATTCGAATTTGGGAAGGATGGTGGAGTACACACAACTTAAATGCATTTAATTCAATTTACATCATGCATCAAAACAAGGACTATCTACCTAATTTATTGCCCACATGTCATATCTTCCCTTTTAGTTTAAATTTAAGCTAAATTAGTTAATTAAGATACATTAGTAAGTGTTAATAAAGTAACAATATTTCCCAATAATTAACCACATAGACAACAATTAAACAACAAAATTAATAGAAAGGAACACCATACCCCCATAACAACATAAATGAGGTTACCCCATATGGGAACCTCCTAACAAAGCATGCAACAACACAACATAACATTATACACAAGTTGTCAAATTTGACCATGTTGCACAACACCCGACATCCTTCTATGGTTGGTCCCCTATCCCCTTTCGATGTATATGATATAATTTTCTTGCAACCACAAACAATAATACCTTTTTGGCCTCAAGGCCGTATCAATATGTCATGGGAATCAATGCATATAAAACATTTGTCATACAACCTCAACATACATCAAGTAATACAACACACACATATATATCATCATCGAATTTATGAATTTTTTTATCAATCATTTGAAATCCCTTAACATTTCAATTCTACTCTAGTAAATAATTTATAATTATCAACAATGCAATTCACATACTACAATAATCATGAAGTTATCTATATCTACTGTAACTCTTAACTACTAGATACTCTCAACAACATATTACTGATCCCTAATACCATCATATTGTTAAAAATTCACAAAATCAATAAGATGCAATGGTTAGTCCAAAACTTCAATATACTAAATACGTCAACAATCCAATTGTCAATATATAATAGAGTAGCCATTCTAGATGATTATCATATCGTTAAATGTCAATCAAGGTCCACAAGACATCCATACAGGTCTAAGGTAATAATTAGAATACAATAGCAATCATGATGTCTCTCATATCTTAACAACGTGCTAGCTAAGCTATAACAATCGTGGGTCATGCCTCTACTCAATCGAACATAGAATAAATAGTATAATCAATGTCGAACAAGAGTGGGCATTACATGCATGGTCCAATAGAAATCATATTTTAATATAACTATATAAATATTTTGTTGTCTTTTACTTAACATTTGATTGTTTCAAATTTTTTAAACCTCTTATAAAATAATGTTTTTAAATATCTAGTTAATGAAGGTGTATTTGTTTTCTTTGATGCATGTTTTTAATATTTCTATTGTTATAGATGATTTTGTGAACTAGTACAATCTTAATTTGAATTTAAGTATTTATAACTACATAAATATTATAATTCATTTTATAGTAGAATATCATATTAAAAATATAAATTACTTATTAAATGATGCAATAGATTATGAGTAGAGTAGTGTTAAACAATGTTATACTTTGAAACTTACTTTAAACTTACTTTACTTGAGGAAATAAACTAAATAGTCATCCGCCTTTGCATTCTCTAATCACCATGTTCATTGTAGTGGCTTAAATTTTCTAAGCCTTTACTTTTAGTTGGTGTCGTTTATTTCTTGTATTTTTTTTTTTTTTTGGTTAGAAGACAATTTAATTATGTACACATATATTTTGACGTCCTTTTAAGATGAGCTTGTCTTTTCTCAAAATCTTTTTGACTTAATGTGACTAATATTTAATATTTAAGATGAAACTTTTTCCACATTTTCATATCATTAATAATATAATATATTTTTCTTCTTAATAAAAATGCATTTGTCAATTAAACAAACTTTCGACACTTCTTAGTTAGTTAATGACAAAATAAATCTTGAAAATATGGATATGGTAATAATAAGAAAAATAATTAGTAGGGACATCCATTATTGGGTAGGTAGATGGTGGACGGAAAGCATATCTTTTTCGCATGCATTTTCGATTCGACACGTCCCTCGAATGTGATGTGAGTGGAACGTTTTGGACGTTTTTTATGTGATGATTACTTGGACGTGAATTTTGATTAGCTTATAGATGTTTTCAATATGATAAATTATAAAAGCTTCACATCCACACTATTATATTGGCTCAAAAAAATGGAAAGTTTGATTTCGATTAAACCATCATTACATTATTAATGGTATGCAAATATTAAAATAATAATAAAGTCGACATTCCAAGATGTGAAAATAGGTTTTTAAGACAACATTTTGGTAGGGGAGTAGTTAATTTTGTGGTGTTAATTATGTCAAAATTTAGTACGAGTATTTTCCTTTTAGAGTCACTATAATGATTAGGATCATTAGGGGACAAAGTAAGACTATTTCAACCATTTATTAATAAAATAATTTGGATGGTATATCATTATGATATGTGTTGCAAAAACTAAACCATCTATCAAATTTGGTTGGTGATTTAAATGTAATAATGGTATTTTTGAGTTTTTCAGAAAAAAATGTTAAGTGGAGGCGGACCCGAGAGATGGAGCGAGTGTTAGAGACAAAGATGGAGATGTCGATAGAGATAGAGGATTACCCATACATTTGATTGGCTAACAAAGTTAAGTACTATTGTATAACAACTTTATTACATGAGTTTTGATAACCTTGAGATAGCACTTGAAATTGGACCAGCAGATTTGTATAGAAAAATATTTTGTTTCTTTTAATCACAGATAAAATTATAAATATATAGGAATATGCATTAATATCTCACAATCTGTTATATACATGAGTTTGGTTTAACAACCAAATCTCACCTAAATAACTAATTAAAAACAACTCATACTCACATGTAATATTATATTATCAAAGATAATATAATATACAATATTAATAATGTAAACATTATTTTCCTAACAACACCTTAATCTTATGTTTCAATTTATGCATGTTGCTCATCATGCTAAATTGTGGGTAGTCATTTTTGTAGAAAGAGAAGTATTGTAGATATTTTTGGATTAGAAACATTAGGCAAAGCGGCATTGTGTGCAACAATCTATATCGTCGAAAGGCATTGCAAAACATAGAAATTAATCAAAATGGATAGAGTTATACAAGACTAATTACAAATAGAATATGTATGCGAAGAAGTAATTGTATAAAAATTTGAAAAAACGGCATCATAATAAGATAAAGAAAATAATATCTGAAATTCTTAATCATTATTACTAACATCCACATATACATTAGAAAAATGAGTAAGAGAGAACGGTACAAAAATAAATAGGAAGTTGAAAAAGGAAAATGAAATCATGAAAAATATAAAACATAAAGGAAATTGGATTGTAGGGGCCGTAGTGTAATGTTATTGATGAATGCATATTATGTGAGGATTATGCCATATTCACAACAATCCATTGACGATGATAATTTCTTCAATCATGGACTCCATTATTCTTCAGCACACCATCTACTTTGGCAACTTTTCTTCTCAGCAATATTGGCAAGACAACCTAATTCCTTCAATCAACATGTTGATTGAAACACTAAATTTAAGTAGCGGCATGTCAACCGACACGTTAATATGGAAAGATAGTAACTTCCTAATCCAAAGATGTCAAAATAGGTCTCAAAACTACCTCAGTAACAAAAGTCAATAGGCCTACCAGCTTAGTGACAAGCCAACATATGTACAATATTAACATCTCACGAATTTAGTAAGTGGAAGATACACGATGTTAGAAGTTTACAAAATTATAATATTCTAAGGGAAGAGTTTATTTGTAATATATTTTGCAAGTTCAAATGTTACTATAAAATAATATATTGAGTATTATTTATCATTAGGTGGTCAAACATAGAAATTCGAAATATATATGTAACAAGTTTAAGTTGAAGTATATTAGAGTAATTTGTTGTATGTTGATTATTGATGTTTATTATGTTCTTATTCACAATTTCTGCATTTTCTAACAGTAGTTTCATGTTTTAATCATTTTCTCTCTCTTTTTTCACATTGTTTCCTCTATTCTAGTGTTTGCTACAACAATTATATAATAGTTATAGTCCATGAATTGATAATTGTAAGTTTGATTTTTTGGTTTTTTGTTATTCAGGTTTGGTCTTTACACTTATTTTGCTCCTAGGTACCTCATTTTTAGTTTTCCTATCTATCATGTTTCAATGTGCATAGTAATAAGGTCATTATATGTACTAAGGAGACATATACATATATAACCGCATTAGTACATTTAACACAAAATTTGAAAGCCAATCAAGTACATGTAATTTAAAAGAGTTTCCTTGTGAATTCAAGTATTGAGAGTAGTCCAACATATATGAAGTATCCTTTTTTTTTCAATCAAAGCATGAACATCTCCATAAAATAGATACTACACTATGGTACTAGATTGCTTGGCTAATGTGGTGTATTTATACTTGAGGTCTTATTTTCCATATTGTAGATTTGTAGGGCCAAAAAGCTATTAGGGAAGTCAAAGTCTTCTCTAGTATAACACATCACACAAATAGACTGATTTCCTTAATCTACATACCTACCTTTGTCATTAGGTTTAAACAAAGGAGGTCATTTTTATATAAATTTGTAAAGGTTTTCAAAAGTGTGTGGAGGTTTATGTTGCCCTAGTCTTGATGAACATCATCATTAAAATAAATTTAATGAATGCAACAATTATCAAAATTTATAGCAACAATTCTAGAAAAGTACACATAGTGATGCTCCCAAAAAAGTATCTTTACACTTCTTATGAGGCACTTCAGGTGATATTAGATGTCTATATTTTCTTTGTCTAGTCATGAAACCTAAATTTACTGTATTTGTTGACAATTACTTTTTAAAAATTTAAATTAAATATTCATATTGAACCCCAATGGTTTACTTTTAGACTTAAAATAATTTATACACCTAAATTAGATTTTATTACTTTAAGTTAGATTATAATTAATTGAAATGTTTATAGATAAATGCATTACATTATTAATATAAAAACACTTTTAATAAAACACCCAATGAGCCAAAAGGTCATAGGATAAAAATTATATTCACCACATAACTCACACTTTTAAAAATATGGTTACCAATTTTACCACCAAATCTTATAGACCTTTTGTTACATATGATTCTTCTATCACGAATATTTTTTTAATCTGTAATACCATGTACTTAGATTATATAACCATTCTTATAATAAGCATGCACTTCTTCCATAAGACATGACTACAAACATTCACCCTAGTATAAATGGTATATTTTCCAACAAAGAACAAAATATAGACATAGACGAACCTCTTCATAAGACAAAATTATTTTTCATTCTAAATAATATGTGTTATCACCGAATCACAACACCCTATGGTTTGCACAAGTGTGTGTGCTTGAGCTCACAATGGTGCTTGGATAACATGGGTACTATCTCCAAGTCGTGGGACTTACTACTTGAGATAGACATCCAGAGAAAGTTGGTTCTTGATCCTAAACTACTTTCCCGAATATAATCTAATCTAGGCAAAAATATCTTTCCTAATCTAACTTTCCAAGGGACTAGGGAGAGAGAGTCCATGAAAAAAAAGCCTACACTAAAGCGGTGATACACCAAAAAAGGAGAGTGTGAGGATAGTCTTTCAATGTGTGGAACGTAGGAGCAAAGTGCATATTAGAAGGGGTGATAACAATTCTCCATAGACTAGAAAATGCATTCACAACAATATTCCATACATGCACAATGATAATGAATCCTTACAAGAGAATAAGATAGACACAATAGAAATGCAAAAAAACATGGCAGGGGAAGAAGTATCCACAAACTTGCATCTATTTCTTTGTGATATGCACATTCAATCTATTACAGAATAAGGGCCTAGATCAACATGCAAGGAGTTCACTACAAGGGCCTGCAACACATTAGCTTCACAAAAAAATTTGACAAAGTTTTGCTACTCAAAACTACCTCCTTTACAATGAGCCCAACACTCTAATTTATAGAATTTTGAGAAGAGAGAGAGAGAGGGAAAATGAGAATCCTGAAATCTATCCTTCAACCACTTACAAGATGTAGTAAATGAAGTGAAATGATGTTCTATTGCTTGCAAAAGGCTCCCCATACTATCCCATAACTTGCAGCAGTGAGAAATGTCAACCCATGCTCCATTGAATGCATCCCAACTACCAAATAAATATAATTATTTTGGGTGAGCAAGTTTTCTAAAAATCATCATTGATTTCTCACCTATTCTTAATTTTTATACATTGGGATCGGAGCCATGATTCCAATGGCACAAATTTTGTGTGTTTTCATTGAGAAATGCAAAAGTTATGACCTTTTGAGTGCGGGTAGCTATTTTGGGTCTGTCAGGCATTTCTATCATTTGACGGGACTAAGCATTTACTTTACTGGAGCTGAATATGTTTCCTTTATTTTCATAAATCTACCCTCATCAAAATTAAGAAATCCGGTTTACGTGGCATACGAGAATGTTATGCTTGTTCCGAAAAATCAAATTTTGTGAAAAATCGAGCTCGAGGGAAAACGTTATGGCCATTTGAAGTTCAAGAGGGTCGAGTTATTGAGTTTTCCTTTGTATGTGGGCATTTCAGCTATATCATGTCATTATGTCCTAGTTGTCCTAGACAAAAACCTCTTATCCACCCGCAAGCCTCGCTTCTATGAAAAATATGCAAAATTGGGTCCTCGGCAAACTTGTGTCCCGTCGTTGACCCGGATCGTCGGGCTGTTGACCACCGCTTCACCTCGAATCCCTTTGATCCACCTTGAAAAACCGATAAGTCAGGTTTTCGAGTTCCAACTATCTTGCGCGTACTTGTGCTACCCAAACCGCTTCGACTTGACTTTCCCACACGGTATGCACTTTACTACTTCTCCGATCCCACATTTCCCAATGTACCATGGACTGTGTGGACCAAATAAATCTGACTTTTCTGATTTGAACTACCTACAGTGATTTTGGGTTTTCGTGTCCCGATGTCCCGCATGTACTGTGGGCACCGGGCTCCAAAAAACGTGATTTTTCCCGACAACACTAGCACAGGCCATTTTTATTGCAATTTTTAAACCTTTTGGATTTTTCTCTCACCCGGGGAGTAAGAGGAAAAAGGAGAGGAACTGTAAAAGCCCATTTTTTTGCTTTTCCATCTTTTCTCTTGCTCCACCATGAGGAAATATGCAAGTTATTCAAATTTACCATGAGGGGTGAATTTGGGAGAACAATATGAGTAGCTGAAAATTATTGAACAACTAAATTTACTTATTAAAATGAAATTATATAAATGTTGAGAACAAGGGAGACATGGCAATGATATATGTGTGTATATAGTGTTCTAAAATTTATAACACCAACCATTAATTTAAGTAATTTAAAAGGATTATAAATATAAAAACTATGAAGTATTTGAATGCTAAAATTAATTACTTGTTGTTTAGTATGATTTTTATAAGGCATTTTCAATATTTTAGATGATCTTCTTTTTATTTAGTTTGTGTTTAATTTTTTATCTTTCATTTTTATAAAGATTGTTGTAATATTTTTAATTTCTAATGAGAAAATATTTTTATTCTCTTTGACACATATTTTTAGCTTTTCTATTAGTAAAGATAATTGTATGAACCATTAAACTCATAATTTAAATTGACGTCAACAGATACACAAATATTACAATTCATTAATAATATTAAAAAAGAAACATATAAATTATTTATAAACTTATACAATACATTATGATGGAGTAGTGTTAAGACTTGTATTTTGTTCTTTGAGCTATATATGGTGAATTTCTACAAGATTTTCATTGTCGTTTACCTACAAATGTTTTCGACTTCTTATTTTAATAACTATAAAACAAGAGCCGTAGAGCACCAGTTCTACCTTGCATATTTATTGTTTTTAATTATTTATAAAAACAACTAATAGAGCTATTAAATCGTGAGAAAATGTACTTGTCCAATATAAATGTCAAGAACATATTTTACATGTACCATCATATTCATTAAGCTTGTACCATCAAATTGAATCTAGAACACACGATAATCAATTTACATGTTGAATAGACAAGACTCGATACCTTGATCTCAGAAATTTTAAATAAAAAAATGTAATCAAAACTCGATATTGTGAGCCACGTGGTGCAAAAATGCTTGTAAATTCCACAATATAAATCAATTGAATATAATATAAAACAATGCATTTTGGTCTGAAGAACAAGTAATTATTTGGGATGAATAAAACACCCAAAAAAATATAACAACACAAGAAATATGTTTTGTTTCAATAATTAGGATAAAAAGTTTTATTTCAAGTCCTTTCATAAAGAGTTACAAAATGAAATAAAATTATAAGTCCATTACAATATGTTAAAAATTCACTTCTATAGAATCGAGTAAACTTGTTCTCCAAGTTCTTCCATGGTCTCCCAATATTTCCTTAAATTGAAATTGTAACTACTTAGTCTCATTATGGAGAGCATTAAAAAACCATTAATGTGAGCAGAACACGTATGAAAGTCTCATGAGTGGTATAATCTTCGATTCTTCAATTCTTGGAGAATCGAAGATTGCCTCTTCAATTCTTGAAATAATTTATAGATACAAATATAAATGAATTATTATAAAAATTTAATATTGCACATTCATATATTCAACATTACACATTAAAGATGTTATATATTAATATCTTTAATGTGTTATGCTGAAAATATAAATATGCAATATTAAAATTTAATAATAATTTTAATAATACACATTCTTATATTCAACATAACACATTAAAGATATTAAATGAACGTGTGTGTGTGTGTGTATGTGTGTGTGTGTGTGAGTGATTTTTAAACTTGGTGGAGTAAAAATAGGCTCAAAGTTACTAGTAAGTTGACATAGCAGGGACTAATATTACCTATAAATATGAACATGGTAACATTGAGAAAAGTGGGTTAGGTAGATGGTAGACGGAAATCAAATAATCTTCACACGTACTTTTGATTCGACAGGTCCTTCGAATGTGACATAAGTGGAAACGTTTTTAGAGTAATTTTAATGTAATGATTACTTCCACGTGAAATTCCCATATTTTATTGACTATTCTAATAAAAGGAGACTTAATTGTAATATATAATGATTCCTCGTATAAAATAAAATAAAATATAATGGCTTCACATTAAGAATACATATTGGGAGAACACATAAATGGCTCCACGGCGGATACCTACCCACTTTACCTGTGCATCTGCTGTGCATTTTAAATGACTGTGCTTCTATTTAATACATTTGATGTCGACAGCTACTTCGGTGTTTTTGTTGTTTCTTTCCGGGATTGGTTGTTGCGTGTCAAATCAGTATAAGCAGATAGAAAAACACAAAACACAGATTATAATACTGCAATAAAACAGAAATTAAATCTAGAATAAACACTAGTACATTGTTTGCATCTTCTATTTACTTCTTCCTTATAATTTACTTGTCTTACATTGCTTGTATAAATGCTTCAATTTTTCAAGAGGGTTTTAACACAAAATAGATCTTGTAAAAACAGGGCATGGTTTGCATGCATACAAAGCGTATCTTTTGTTTTACTTTATTTATTTTCTAAAATTAGAAATTAACACATAATTGAGTTAAACTGAATAAAACAAGTATACAGATTGCATACAAAAAGCAAACAGTTGTTTTTCTAGGAATAAGATTTGGGAGAAATTGTCCATATTTCTAACATTCCTCCTTAATTTCGACTTTCAATCTTTTTATCATTCCGGAGTTGATTGTGTATGTCTGGAGCTGGACTGTATCTTTCTGAAGTTGGATTGTTATCTCCTTAACCACGAGACACCCAAATGACTTCTCAAATATACAAAAGCTTCCTTTTCTAAAGGCTTTGTAAAGATATCAGAAAACTGGTCTTGAGAACTATAAAATTAAAACCAATTCCCTAATAAAATGATATCTTATGTCTATATATTTACTTCTTTTGTGAAGGACATGATTTTTAGACTATGATATTGCTATGTTGTTGTCACAAATACTATTTGTAGCCTCTTCCTGATTCGACATAATATTCTTCAATATTCTCCTTTAATCCAAGCAATTTGACATATTGCTCACGTGATTGCCGCATATTCTACTTTTGCTGAAGAAAGAGTTACTATGCATTGTTTCTTTGATGCCCTTGAAACTGTCCATGTTCCAAAGTGAAAAAAATAGTCGGATGTACTTTTGCTATCATCTATAATGTTGGCATAATCAATTTTGTATAACCTATCCGTTTGAACTCGTCAAATGTTGAATATAAGATTCCATAATTTGTAGTTCCATATCCTCAAAAATATTTTTCCAACCCCCAATGTGAGTCTTTAAGATACTTCAGAACCTTTGTATGAGGCTCACACCATACATAATATCGGCATTGTGGCCATCAAATACATGTGACTACTAACTAACCTTTTGAACAATCTTTGGATAGACAAATGACATGTTATCTTTCTTGGTTAATTTCAATCCTAATGTAATTGGTGTTGGGGTTGGCTTGCAATTTAGCATGTTAAATATTTGTAGAATTTCATTAACATATTTTGGTTACGAAACGAAAATTCTATCTTCTAATTCTTGAACTTCAACGCCCAAACAATAGTGCATGAGACCGATATCATTCATCTCAAATTCTATCTTCAAAGTTGAGTTAAATGAATATGTGGATAGATCTCTGTCTTGATTAGATCATCCACATATAAACATACAATCAAAATTTTATATTTGTTCATTTATTTTGATGTATAAAGTAGGCTCACTCTTGCACTTTCTCGATGTCTCTAAAGAAAATAAGAATCAATCTTTTTGTAGGATGGTTTAGGATTTTTGTTATGTCTATGGAATAATTTTCTCAAAATGTACACACGATCTCGAAAATACGATTTTTTTTTTGACCTCAGCCCCTATAGAAAATTTGTTAATTTTCCGATTTCACTCCAAAATATTATCAACTTAGTAAAAATTGCAATGCCAAACTAAACACACACTGTAGTTGTATGATAAGAGAGTTTGGATAACAAGATGCATATGTCTCTAGGTTCGAAGTTGAACCAATTCATTAAAAAACTTCTGATTTCTAAATCTAATACGAACATACAAATAAAGTTATGAATGTAGAAAAATAAACCTAATGTTAGTTGATTCATATGAATTTGAATTGGGTGAAAAATAACTGATGCCACTTGATTCATCTGAATCCAAACTGGTCTTTAGATGAAAAATAACCTCCTCCATGACCACTGAGTTTTAGTATCGCGCTTACATGTATGGTGCAAAAGATAAGATCTCTTGTACTTTTCCCCAACGAGATGTTTACCCTATGGCTCCAAACAAGAAATCTAGGTACTTCCTCTAGATAAAACATCATCAAAAATCTCTAAAACTAGAGAACAATATTTCTATAGGGCGCCTCATAATTTTTGACAAATTTCTAGTTTACTTGAAGACCCAATCTGCTCCTAAATGCATCTAAAATTTTCTTTTACAAAAATTCGTTATTAAGGATATACAATAGTCAAAAACTTGTGCTTATACAAATACAAATTGGCCTATTTATAATAATAGCCAGCGAAATGCCATGATGGTGGAGGCTGATTTTTGGATATGGGTGGTTAGGGTTCAAATCTCCCCAACCACCTCTTTGCTTTGCATTATGTTGGGATTAAAATACTACATTGATTGGGTTAATGGTAGGTGATGGGTTTTAATATAGGTTGACCACCCATATTAATGTGGTAGGGGGGCTACGATTATCCCTTTGCATGCCACATAACGACGGTTGTGTTGTGCACTATATTAAGTGGGTAGTTAAATTTCTTGAGGCCTCGTGTATTCGATCGGTGTTGTGTGTTTGTTTAACCACCACATTTGGTGTTGAGCAATGTTGACCGGGGTTGTGGACAAGGCCCCTCATGGATGGGACGAGCTATGTGCCAAGAAATGTGGGTAACTAATCTTAGTTTATGAATAGATCAATGAGCTAGACTCAAATGTAACTTGAACCTATATAAGCATTAATAAAATAAAATATGGAATGTCCCACATTCACCCGACAAGAATACTACGAGGCATATGTAATAGAAATTGTGGCAATGTAAACATGAAGAAAAGTTTGAAAAGACACCCTTCCTTCAAAAAAGTGTGTTGACCCTGGCCGAGGACCCCAGGACAACAAATAACAGGGCCCACATGTCCTTGAATGAGTGTCAAAGACAAGCATTGTACAAAAATTAAATTTTTTTACTACTTTTCCTAAATTACATTTTTGCCACATGTTGTGCCCGATTGGCCAATTGAGCATACAATCTTTGTTGCTAGTGTTCCTTATAATTTCAGAAATATCTCTAAATGCTCTACCATACTATCATGGTTTAAGGAGATTAAGGGAAATTTCAAAGTCCAAAATTGTCCTCTGGATCACACCTCCTTAGTGAGGAGGTTATTGTCCACAAAATATTATTTTCTCAAACTTACATTATCTCAATTTTGTCCCCAGAAAAATTAACCAAACACGACCTTGCATAGAAGGAAATCCAAGGGTCGGTTCTATCATATGAGCCCACATTTCAAATCCAACAGTTAGGTTGCAGGAAGAGTCAAAAATGGAGGAGCAAGGTCAACGAATAGGGCAAGCAACGTAAAAAAAACCGAGGATCAAAGAAGAAAAATAGGGAAAGGATCAAAGTTTTCAGACTTAGCCGCATACGAGTCGACTTGGGACTAAACAACGAGACTCACGAAGGCACCACACATTAGCTTGGCATAATTCCAAAAGGGCACTTCAAAATGGAGACCTCAAACATGCGTGGAGCTTCCATGTGTCCTAGGCACGAAAAGGGATAGATTTAGGTTGAAAAGTACAAATGAGCGGAAAGGACCACATGTCACGGCCGCATTTCAAAAGTAAGAGCCCAAGGTGGAGACTCAAACTAGCGCCAACCCTCCATGTGGTTAGGGTCCAACAAAAGTCAAATGGTAGCAGGCCCAAATTGGTTAAGTATAAGAGTGTCGGTGGAAGGTGCTAAGTGTCTCAATGGTGCACCTTTAACTGGCTGGGCCAAGAGCGAGAGACTCAAACAAACACCTAGCCTCCACGTGTCCTGGGTCCAAAAAAAAGGGGCAGAGCCAACCGTTTAATCAACTAAGCATAAAGAACCAGCAGAAGTATCCACATGTCTCATCAGCACAAATTCAAAGGCACAACCCAAAGCAGAGACTCAAATGAGTGTGAGGCTTCCACATGTCTAGGGTTTGAGAAAGGCATCGACCTAAATCAGCTAAGTATCGTAGGCTTGTGTGTAAGGTGCCACGTGTCACCGAGTGCATCTTCAAAGGTAAATCTAAAAGTGTGTCTCTGAAACTAGTGTTGGCCTTCTACGTGTCCCAAGTCTGAAAATGAATAGAGTTGATAGTTGAAAAGTCAAGATGGGGAGAGTCGCCAATGGGTGCCATGTGGCTCAACGACACAAATTCAAAACAAAGCGGCCCAGGGCCAATCTCAAGCGAACGTGGAGCTTCCATGTGTCTAAAAGTCAAAAAAGGGGGACATAGCCGATCGCTTAAATTGACTAAGTATGGAAGGGATGGCAGAGGCCTCCACGTGTCATCTCTGCATAAATTCAAAAGGTAAAGTCAGGAAGCAGGTCCTAAATTTGTGCCATCCATCCACTTGTCTTGGGCCAGACATATGGCCCCACCAAACAAAAGGGACTTTGCCAAAACACAATTAAATAGATCAAAGCCACAGAAGGATCCACGTGTCTCTTCAGCACAACTTCAAAAGAAAAATCCAAACGTGATCCCCAAATGCACGCCATCTCTTCACATGGCCATGTTTCAAGTCAAAGCGGGAAGGCGGGTCTCTGGGGGTAGTTTGAACCTTTTGGATTTTTTATTGAAAAGCCATAAAGATTAAAAGTAAGCTGCACCTCCACCGATGCCCAGAGAGGCCATGGGTCAGGCTTAAATTACATGCGGGAAGTCGGGCCTTTGAGGGATTCAAGCAAAAGCGGGCCGACGGGCTGGGGAGACTTTTTGCAAAAATAGAAAATGTAGACCAACGGACCCAAAGATGACTTTTGGGTAAAAGAGGATTGTGGGCTTGCGGGCTACAGGCATTTTTGCACTTTTGTAATTTTTGTGCAAAAGGCACAAAGTGAATTTTGGGCCCACGGACTGTTTTGAAAAATAGGTTTTTCACCATTTTTGTACGGATTTGATTCAAGTATTCAAATGGGCATATCTTTTGATCTAGTGCTCAAAATTCAACAAATTTGGCACCATTGGAAAGGTCTCGACCTCGTCTATGCCATGGAAACCTGAAACTTTAATTTTGACAAGGTTAGGTAGGTGAAAAATAGGAAAATATCTTCATGCCATTAATATACAATCTGATTTCTTCAACAACCAAATCAAATTTTATTTGATTTTCCGTTCTTCCTTCTTCGACACGCCAAACAGACATAAAGAGGCGGACTTGACAGATTGTGGGTGGATTTACAAGGGGCATTGATGGCTGGTAGCTAAGCTCCAAATTAGGTTTCCCACCTCTTTTCTTCTCCTCTCTTCGCTGCATCTATAAAGGTAAGAGCTTGGCTCATTGTAAAGGGTTGGACATTTTAGTTTTGTGCCCTCCCTTCTTCTCTGGTCTACAAACAAATTCGTGGAGTCTGAACCTTCTATTAAGACTGTAATGCAATTTTTTTCACCTTTTGGCCATTGTAATGTTCTGTATCGTTTGTGAAGCAATAATACATGTTTGTGGATGATTTCAACCCTCTCTTGTGTTCATTGCCTTTATTTGATCTTTCATTACAATATTGGTTATTTGTGCGTAGTGGTTGTATTACATTTTAATGGTTTGTGTTTGATAGCAAATCTGGTGTTCAATTCCTTTGGTGTATCACCTCTATTAGTTTAGGTTTAATTTCTTGCATCTTCTTAACCTTATCTCCTTGGCAAGTTAGAATATATTTTAGAATAGATCCTCTACAAATTTTATGTGTGCACCTGAACAGAGGAATAGGAACCGGTCTTCATCCGGAGAGATCTCTCGATTTCAAAGTACCACACTATGAGAGACGCTCCATGTTATGAAATCACACTAAATGTCTAATCCCATTTAGTTGCGAAATTCATGGGTACTGTGATTTTGCACTAATAGTTTTTGCATGCCCGGTGGGACCAAGAGGTGTCCATTTTATTACAGCAAGATTTATGTGCACTTATTGCAAGTTTTCAGCTTATAAGAAGCTTTGAAATTGCACATCTGGAAGCTCCAAAAGAGGTAGATTCTGCTAGTTTCAACATCCTAGGCTTGGCAGATTCATGAGAAGAATCCAGACTAGATCAAGAACTAGAGAAGAAAGATTGTTTTTCTATCTACCCTTATCCGGAGACAGAGGGAGAAGGGGAAGAATATCTCAAAGGACTCCATCTCCACCAAATAGAATCTTGTCAACCCCTCCCGCTGGTAGGCATTTCATTCAATCGACAAGGGTTCTTAGACCGATCGTAATGGCACATCCACAACCCAAACCCTAAGTCAACTTCAATGGCAGCAACCCACTCGCTCTCAATGCAAAAATCTAGTTCTAGTTGCAACATTAAAGAGCATTCCGTATTTCACTGAAGAGAACCAGGCTACTCCTAGTGACCACATTTAAGACATTTCCAATGTTTGTGTAATTCATGAAATCATTGAGATGGACATTACAGTCAAATTGTTAGCCTCTTCATTTAAGGGTAAAGCTTTGCAATGGTTCAGGAGTCTAACAACAGGCTCTATTTAGAATTGGGACCATCTGTGCAGATCTCTTCACAATCAATTTGGAGAGAAGGGGGATAACCTATCTCTATTGGAACAATTGACAACCATTAAGAGGGATCCTAATGAATAGTTGAAAGATTTCAACTTCAGATTTCAAAGGACGTGGGATAGGATTCCGGTGGCCATAAGACCAACAAATGAAGGTGCTTTTCTATACTTCCTTAGAGCTTTAAATTTTAATATTGCCTTAATGATACAATCCATTGGAGTTGTAACCTTACCTCAACCTATAACATTTCCATTAAGACTGAATTTTTTTAATTCAAGCTAGTAAACTTGCACCTAGGCCACCTATATCTAGAACTAGGAGCTCTAAGCACTAGTCAAACACCCACATTAGCCCCCATACCTGCTCCAAGGAATCAAAGTTTAGCTGAAGCTTCCACCTCATCTTCTAGCACTTCAAAATAGCTATAAGAGGTTATGAAACAACTGCAAAACCTAGGGAATGAGCTAGTGACTATTAAAAGGTAGAAAGCTTAGAGTTCTAGGCCGTATCAACGTCAAACTCAATATCATGCTAGACCTCCATATTAGCAAAATAGACAACCAGCTCAAGCTACAAATCAAAACCAAAACCAAAGAAAACCTGAAGCTGCTAGGCCTTTGTGACCATATTATCCAAACACAGCTTCAACATCGAGAGCCTTGGTTCCAACATAAAACAACATGGCTCAAGAATATGATTGGTGTTTCCCATGCAATCAGCCCCATAACCATTAATGTGCTTCAATGGTAAACTAAATGAGGCTTTGATGGTACAGACCGTTAGTGTGTCCTAAGAGCCTAGTCAAGAGGAAAATCAGCAACAAGAAATCCATAAGGAGGCACCTCCAAGTGAGACCATGCTTATTAATTGGCAGGATGAAGATTTATGTGTTTTGAATCAAGCACCTCCTCATATTGTGGCAGCGAATACACAATCCAAGAAGAGGAATATTGGAGAGGGGTAATCCTTAGATTCAAATGGTCCACATCCCTCTGTTACCACACAAAGTTAAATTCCCAATGTGTAGAGCACGCCCAAACCACCTTCCAAACCCGCTCGTGCCTTTGGTTATAACAACCCATGTGCAACGAGAAGAGTGTACTAGGAAAGGGGCAACAAAAAGATAACTCATCCTCATTTAACATCATTGAACATATGAAGAAAAAAATGTAAAAATATCAATGTGGGATTCGTTGGCTATCCCAGGATAGAGAGACCTATTGCAGGCTGCTATGGCCAATTGGTCAACCTCAAACCAGCCCCCAACCAACAAGAGAAAGTGCTTACCAATGCGGCTTAGCCCAAAGGAAACCATGGAAGACAACAAGGTAAGAATCTAAAGCCCCCTCCATTCTATGTTTCATTGATCATTGGGGAAAATTGGTACATAATTGTATGATTGATTTGGGAGCAAGTAGCTTAGTCATGCTGAAGCAAATAGCCGATCAGTTGGGTCTTCAATATAAAGTCATCTCCAAGGGCATAGTGCAATTGGATGGAACAATGGTAATAACGGTTGGAGTCATCAAAGATTTGACCCTCAAATTGCATGCATACCCCAATGTGATTGTATTACAAAATGTATCGGTCATAGACTTGCCACCACACTTTGCATTGTGTTTGTCAAGAGACTTCACTGCTAAAATTAGAGGCTAATTGTCTATTGATTGGTCACACATGCTTTTTAGACCAAGGTATGGAGCTAAGGCTATGATCATATATGAGCCCATTGTGTATTTCCATATTGACCCTCATATACCCGCCCAATCAATGAAAATTGTTCAACCTTTGACAGAATACCTTCTAAGTAGTTATGGGGTAGATACCAAGGTTGGGTGTATTCCATACTTGAATCTTGTTGAATGGGTGAACAAGAGGCATGATTTTGACCCCTACAAGAAAATAGAGGAATCTGAGCTAGGATTTTATTTGTTGCGTGAGGAGAATCATCCTCTTCCTGACATCACTAAGCTAGACCTCAACGATAATAATGACGTATTGCAATTATTCTTCGATGTGTCAAAAGTAGACAAGGAGCTAGAGGAGGAGCTATGCTTGTTTCACCTCAAGGTATGAAATATTACTCAGCCTTCTATTTCCAATTCACTTGCTCAAACAACACAGTAGAGTATGAAGCCTTGATCCATGGACTACATTGGGCAAGAAAGAGAGGGATCAATCTGTAAATATTTGGTGATAGTGAGCTGATTGTGAACCAAGTCAGAGGAAAACATGTTGCAAGGAATGACCTACTCAGGAGCTATAAAAACTGTATGGGACCTCATTGAAGACTTTGAAGCTTTTAACATTGTTTCCATACCTAGGAAAAAGAATGATGCAATAGACAGATTGGTAACAATTGGGGCGGCATTTGATGTAGTAGAGAGTATCAAGAGTGAGAAATCTCAGCCCCATATTAAAGTGGTTGTGAGACCAGTTGTTCTAGATAACAATACAAGTTGGCAAGTCTTCAAGAATGATCAGCAAATTGTCAATTTTTTACAAGAAGAAGTTGAGTTCGCTACCAGAAACCAAGACAAGTTGGAACAACATTATGGTGATCAAGTGGTGCATTTGAGAACCAACAAATTACCAAAGGGTCTTGTAACTTTGGAGTCAATATTCAACCCAAATGATCTATTTTATATGGAGGAAGAAAATATTTAGGTAAAGGGTGAAGATTCAAAGCCCATTTCCATAGAAGAAGGCAAAACATTGTGAATTAGAAAGGTAAGTACTCAACAAGAACAATCTAAATTCATTCAACTTTGTCAAGAATTCCTAGATGTCTTTGCTTAGACTTACAATGATTTAAGAGGTTTCAACCCAAGGTTGGCACAACACACTATCGAGATGGATCCGGGATCTAAGCCTTTAAAACAAAAGCAAAGGCTAGTAAATGCTCACATTGAACCTCTCATGAGGAAAGAGTTGAACAAGATAATTGAGGCTAGCATCATCTTCCCTATTAAGCATTCAAGTTGGGTTGAAAACTTGGTTCCTATAAGGAAAATAAATGGAGAAATCAGATTGTGTGTGGACTTTCATGAGCATCATGCAATGATCATTATCCAATTCCATCAATGGAACAGATCTAATAGGTTGTAGATGACTCGAAGGTTTTCATTGCTAGATGGATACTCAAGCTATAATCACATAATGGTGATAGAATAAGATCAGTTCAAGACAACCTTCACCACCAAATGGGGTACATATTCTTACAAGAAGATGCCATTTGGATTGTCCAACATCGAAGCAACATTTCATCGAGCTATGGATATCGTGTTCAAGGGCTTGATCAATAAGATGCTATGGTATATCTAGATGACATCACTATCTTCTCAAAGAATGCAATAGACCATCTCTTCCATCTCATACAAGTATTTCAGAGGTGTAGAAGGTTCAGAGTGTCATTGAATCCAAATAAGTGTGTATTCTTGGCACATGAGGGAAAATTGTTGGGCCACATTGTCTCAAGAGAAGGGTTAATAATTGATCTTGAAAGAGTTGAAGCCATCCGAACACTTCCATTGCCACACCACAAGAAGACTCTCAAAAGATTCTTGGGGAGAATAAAATTTGTTTACAGATTTATGCCTGATTTTTCCACTCTTGTGAAGCCTTTAACAATGATGTTGAAGAAGAGTCTTGCATTTAAATGGACAACAGAAGGAAAAGAGAGTTTTGAGGCCATCAAGCTCGTAATATCACATGCCCCAACTCTTATTAACCCATATTTTTCAAAGGACTTCATGTTGTATGCTTTTGGAGGATCGACACCACGATCTCAACTATCTTGGTTCAGCCTAACAAGGAAGGTTTAGAACAGCCCATAGCCTTCTTCGAGTTAGAGATTTGAGGATTACGAGGTAAAATATTCTTTCATTGAAAGGCATGTCAAAACTGTCATTAGGAGTTTGAATAAGTTCAAAAATTTGGTCTCGAACAACAAGATCTAACTACTAGTGTCTCATGATGGTGTCAAGGATTTTCTCCTAAACAAGGACTTAAATGAGAAGAGAGCAGGTTGGAGAACTTGTGTAATGAATTATGATATTGAAATCAAAGTGACCAAGATGGTTTGTGGCAAGTGCAGTGTCAACATCTCACTTCCAAGCAACAATCTGAGTCAACAGATGAAGAAAAGGTTGTCCTAATACTACGAATGTTCAAGAGTAGACAAATAATGATTCACCTATTCCATGTTGGACTCAAGGTTTGGTGTATTATCTCTAAATAGGTTTGTGCCCTCCAGAATGGAATAAAGCAAAGAGGAGATACTTCAGATTATAAGCCATCCCTTATGTGCTTATTGGTGGTTTCTTGTTCAAGAAGGATATCAATAGTGTTCTATTGAGATCTATTAGAATAGGCCAAATTGGCGGGGCATTGCATGAGTTCCATGATGGAGAAGCGGAGGTGAGTTTTCTCCTCGAGTAATAGCTCTCAAAATAATGAAATATGTTTATTATTTGCCTACAATGTTTAGTGATTGCTACTCATGGATCAAGAAATGCGGGAAGTGCGCATTCTTCATAGGGAAGGAAAACTTAGCAGCCACGCCCTTTATCCAATTTCAGGTGGATCAACCATTTATGCAATGGGGATTAGAATTCATTGGAGTGGTTAACCGAAATTCAAGCTAAGGCCACAAGTGGATGCTTACAGCAACAAACTATTTCGCCAAGTGGACTGAACTAGTGGCACTTAAGGAGGAAAATGAATCCAACATCTTGGATTTCTATGAAGGAATAGCCAAAGGTTTGGAGTCCTTTCCATTATCATATCGAGATAATGCATTGGCATTCCTTATTACAAGGATCAATGATTGGGCTGTCAAGAATGGTGTATATCTTAGCACTTCATCAAAGTATTACCCTCAAGGTAATGGCCAAGAAGAGTTCACCAGCAAGAACCTACTAAGGATTATTAGACGGACTCTTGATGAAAATTTGAGAAATTGGCACACAAATCTCAAATTAGTTCTATGGGTTGTGCAGGATCACATACAAAAGGTGTACATGAAGCTCCCCATATAAGCTTGTATACGAAAAGAGGTAGTATTGCCCATATCATTCGAGCTTACCACTTTGGAGTTCATGAAACAGATTGGAACTAGTGAGTTTGAACCTATGGAAATCGGTATGCGAGATCTAATAGGAGTGGAAGAAATAAGAGAACATGAAATGCATATCATGGAGAAAAATCAATCATTGATCAAGAAGAGGTTTGATAAGAAAGCAAGAACAAGGACCTTCCAAGAGGGGGACATAGTTCTAAAGTGGGATGCAGATTGGGAAAAACCGGGAAGGCATTCCAAGTTTGATGCCATTTGGAATGGCCCCTACATGGTCACAAAATGTAAAAGTAGCAATGCCTTCCTGCTGGCTAAGTTGGAGGGTGAAGAATTGCAGATTCTAGTGAATGGGATCTATCTCAAAAACTACTACTAAAAGGAAGGTTTATCACCCTTGTAAATATTATCCTAGGTTTTCAATTTCTCCAAGTGTGTATGCACATTGTCTTGTTATACTTCAGGTTTAAATTTCCCTAAGTGTTGGTGCACAGGATCTATTACTTTTGGTGTATGCTTGTATATAGTTCATCTCACTCATGGAAAGGACTTGAGGCCACAAGAAATTAAATTTGTAGAGTAACCATATTGCATTAGGTCTAGATGTTTTCATCACGCTCCATCATACAATGTTGCGGAAAATCAAATAAGGGAGAACATTTCAAGTTTCAGATGACTCTCTACTCTCACAAATCTTGAATCTAAGATTTTCTCGCAAAGAAAAGAGTGCACGCACAGAAAGAAGTTCCCACTGGACCAGTTTGAAATCACCAGATAGACTCCATGCCCAATGGATACTTCCCAGGCTACTGGTCTATTCATCTAGTAGGAATATGTCCCCGTGAGTTGCCAAACTGTTATCTCAATTTTTTCCTTAGAAAAATTAACCGAACACAACCCTGCACAGAAGGAAATCTAAGAGTCGGTTACGTCGTACAAGCCCATGTTTTGAATCTAACAGTTAGGTTGCAAGTGGAATAAAAAATGGAGTAGTAGGGTTGGTGAAGGGGGAAAACAACGTCAAAGAAACCAGTGGCTCAAAGGAGAAAAATAGGGAAACACTTGAAGTTTTGGAGTTACTCGCATATGAGTCGACTTGGGGCCAAACAACAGACTTGCGAAGGCACCACGTGTCATCTTGGTACAATTACTGGAAGGGCACTTCAAAATGAAGACATCAAACATGCGCAAGCTTCCATGTGTCCCGGGACTGAAAAGGGACACAATTAGCCATTGAAAACTCCAAACGAATGGAAATAACCATGTGTTAGCTTGACATAATTTCAAAAGTAAGAGCCCAAGGTGAGACTCAAACTAGCACCATCCCTCAATGTGGTTAGGGTCAAACAGAAGTCAAATGGCAACGAACTTAAATCGATTAAGTATAAGAGTGTTGACGGAAGGTGCCAAATGTCTCAATGACGCACCTTTAAGGGTTAAAGCCAAGGCGAGAGACTTAAAAAGTGCTAAGCCTTCACATGTCCTAGGTTTGAAAAAGGTACATATCCATATTTAATTGACTAAGTATAAAGGACTAGTGGAGATATCCATGGGTCTCATCAGTGTAAATTCAAAGGCACGACCCAAAGCGGAGACTGAAATGAGCGTGAGGATTCCACATTTCTAGGGTTTGAGAAAGGCATTAGCCTGAATTGGCTAAGTATTACAGACTCGCGTAAGGCACCATGTGTTAGCTCGGCACATCTTCAAAGCTAAATCTAAAATCGTGTCTCCCAAACTAGTGCTGGACTTCTACATGTTGAAAAGTTAAGATGGGGAGTGTCACCGTGTTGGTCGTCAGATAGGACTTTTTAGAAGAGCAACAGTCAGGGGACAAGAAGTCCCTCCTCTTTAATGGGAGAGGTTCCCTTATTCAGAAACGAACTTATTTACAAATGTACAGAACATTGTTTTATGGTTAAACTTGGATATTACGAAAGTGCTTTCCACAAGAGATCATCGATTACACAGGACTGAGGAAAGGGAATAAGAAGATGAGCAGAATAGCAACCTTCAGAATTATAGATAGCAGAATAATTCTTCGTGTATGCGAAGCTTCAAAGGATTTAAGACAAGATCATTTGCGTTGGCTGAATGAGATTAAATTCAAAGACACAAAGTTCCCTAAATAACCTTCTTGATTTATTAATCAAGGACACAAAGTTCCTTCTTGGTTATACAAGATCAATGTATTGGCAAAGGCCAGACAGATGCAATCAGAGAGACTAACGAGTTAAGAACAAAATGATCTTCACAATATTAAAGGAAAACACAGAGATAACGAGAATCAGATAGACAAAGAACGAAAAGCCCTTTTGTATTGATTTCTTTAAGATCTATTTACACTTTCAAACAAATATTCCAAGTTCTTCCTCACTTCTCAAAATGGCGTGGAAGGCCATTATATAGCTTACTAAGTCGAGTTACTCTTACAGTAACCGTTTCTTTTAACTAAAGAATAGTTAAGGACCGCCGGTTACAATACTTTAACTGATTACAAAGAATACGAAAAGAAAGGGAAGAAGAGGAAAGAAAAGAGAAGGAGACAGGTGGCGATTCTTGGGAGGACCCACTTGTCTTGAGAATCCATTGCTGAATTTCTTCAATGACTCACGGCTATATCTACTTACGAGGACTGACGTGTTGGCTGCAGACTGAGTCCAAAATCCCAGACATTTCTCCATCTCTTTATCAAACTCGACGTGAGTATGATAATCTTTGTTTGCTTCTTCAATGGCAGACTGAAGAGAACAAATTTCCTTCATCTTTTCCTTAGAGATGGAGCTTTCCTTGAATAGATGATCTTTGACAAAAGCTCTGAACTGAGCTTTGATTTCTTGCAAGGACAAGGAAGCACCAGAGTTTTCATCTTGAAGATGACAATGCATATCTTTGAAAGCAGCAGCTGCCAGTGTCTTGAAAGCTTCTCCCTTCTGCCAACTGTTCTTCATTTCTCCCACAGCTTCCTCCAGGACTTTGATTTTCCACTCTACGCTGTAGACCCAGGATTTTGATAAATTATCTTTGGCATCATCGAAAATCTTATTCGCCGGTAAGAGCGTTCTCGTCCTCATGCATCCCCATGAGGCGAAGGTCTACAATGCAACTTGCGCTCCAAGAGTTTAAGTTCTTTATCCATAACCCCAATAGTAGAGGATAGCTTCTGTTGCAAATTGTCTACCTTTCCATGTAGTTTAAAAGCTTCATCGATGAAGTTTAGCCCAGCAACAAGCATGTCATCCACCATGGCTTCAATAGCTCTGCCATAGACAGAATACTTGTGCATATCTTTAATACTTTGCACTTCATCTTGGCTTAGAATTACAGGAGGCGGTAGAGCAGTCAAGGGGGTAGGGTCCAAAACTTTGTCCTTAGACAAGAGTGACTTGATAAAACTTGTGAGAACTTGGGCTTGTTCTTCCAGCTGTTCAATAGTCTGCTGCCCTTTCTCTACCCTTCCAATGACTCTTGTGGATTTGTTTCACGGAGGTTGTGAATTTCACCTTCGGGGAGTAGACTCTCCATAGGGATCCTTGAGAGCTCTAAGTCGGATGTCGTAAGTCGATTCTGATTTGTCTCACCATGAAGGCTTAGCAATCTCCAAGAATTGCTGACCTTGGGCATCGAGACACAATTCTAGAGGTGGTTACGGCTTTCTTGCACGAGAAGGAGTGGTGCCCAACAAGGTTCTTTATAGCATCAAAATTTGGTCCCAAGCTTAGAGAGGAGGATTTCCTCTTCCTTTTGTCAACTAGAGGTTGCACCCAAGCAAAAGAGGAAGAAGAATCTGCAGGAGGAGCAAGGGGACCAAGAGACAGGGAGCTCATGACACTCAGGGTCTGCACAGCTGTTGACTCAAGCTGAGACGTAAGTAGAGCACTGGAGGCAATGGCAGTAGAAGAATCAATGGCACCGGAAGTTCAGTGCTCTGGACCTCTTTGTCCTTATCTACTGGATCTTCAGGAACATTTGCAGGAGTTGGCATCTCGCTTTCTTCACTTTCACTGAGAACAATGATGTTCTCTGGCCCTATAGGCAACTCTGCCTGTTTTCTTGGAGGATCATTCTCTGCAGGTTCCTTCTTTACCTCTTTGAGTTTCTTCCTGTATACATGGGTAGATGGAGAAGGAGTAGATTCTACAGTCCCCGACAGTGTTGAGACAGGAGGGGTTTTCACCGGGTGTTCCGGACTGAAGGCGATGTCTCTCTTATGGGTGTTGAATCATCCTTGGAGCTAGATTCTCCTGAGTGCCTCTTGAATTCTCGGATCTTCTTACTGAACCAGACCCTAGTCTGATTAAGGTGGAGCAAGAATCTCGGCAGATCATCTCTCTCTTTCTTGTTCCAATCCGGGTCCTCCAGGGTGTGCTTAATCACATTTTCATACTCATAAGAGTATAGATCAAATTGTCATCCTAGAGACCTTGAACTTAGTACGGCGAGTTCTTGGATCAATGCGAGGAGAACCTGCCACAATGCCTTCTTGGCTTCAAAATCATCTGCTGCGATCGGCCCGGTAGTCTTACTATATCTGCCTCTATGATGATAGACTATCTTGATGTTACTGTTTCATGAACTTCTTCAAGTCAAAACAAGTTCTTGGCTTGAAGAAAACAAAGCGATGATAGGGACCAGGGCTCTTTCTATGTTACGAGCATCAGAGTCATTTTGCATGTGTAATTTCCCGAGAGATGGGAAAGTGCAAGCCGAAATCTTCTTGTCTCTGCAAGTTACGTGCAACTTGTCTAGTTGCTTTGCATATTTCAATCAAAGCCATTTTGTCATTGCGAGGAACATGGGAAGCCGCAGAGGAGCTTTCATAGCATGGCTTGATATAGGAAAATTTCCTGAATTGAATGAAATAGGCTCCATCTGCGATATCGGAGTTCATGGCTTCATCGAAAACCTTCTTGCGATTATCACCTTGAGCAATCTGACCACGTACATGGTGAAAGCATCATTGACCCTTTTGAAATTGCGGTTCTTTGGTCTCCAAGGTGAAATCTATGGGCAATAGGCATACAACTGGATCATCTTTGTGTGCATCTATATAGGAGAAACCAAACCACTTGCTGGATCTTCTAGGGTATACATCGAGATATGAAGTCATGTAGAACTTCTTTGTTTCTTTGGACGTTGGATAGGCTTGCTCGGCCAAATTCATATATAGTCGATGATCTCTGCCAGTTGATATTTTGTGTTCCTCTCGCACACCATGCGGATGGCGGGCACATCCGAGAAATGAAACTCATTGGTGGAGGGAAAACCCATAACCCGAGCAGTAGGATTATGAAGTCATGCAGGTTCTTCGTTGAAATCTTCTCGGAAGAGGGTTTTGGTTAGGCGAGAAGCACCTTTCTTAGGGTTTTTAACCAAGACTTCGCCACTCGCGCCTTGTATTTGTCCTTCTTGGTCGAACATAGCTCGTGCTTGATCCCGGAGACGACTATAGCATTGTCCATCTCCGAATTCTCGGAGCAAGCAGTGCAATGGCGACAACGTCTAGCTTGCATGAGTTCCCCATGTACATTTGTCAATTCGCTCGAATCGGGGTCGAAGTGAGCTCCGCATGAAAGCACTGTATCAGCACACTGTACTGAGATTGGGAATCCTCCGGCAAAAGCTAAACCACTATCATTAATCATCTGTGCCATTGGTGTAGGGTTTGCATCTGTCATTCTTGCCCAAAAATCGCTGAAGTCGAGATGACGAGCTTCGCTGTCCCCTATATTGCTAACGGCAGATTCAAGCGGAGAAATTTGCTCCTGTCCCTGGAACTTGATCTTCATATTGATAGTCTCGGAGCTGCAACCTAGACTTCTGGAAGGAATTTGCAAATGGAGGGGGATTGCGCAGGTTTTCAAATGACAAGGGTTCGAGCAAAAGATAGCATGGAAGCAATGCGAAAATGCAAAGGGGAATGCTCGTTATATAGCCGTTTGGAGAGAGAAATGACTTTAATGCGCATTGAATACACAACCACCAATTTGAAAAGCATCATACTTGGAGCGAGCGGGAAAAACCAAGTGTGAATGACACTAGGTACGCTTGGGACATGTGAGACGCGAATGCGCGAAACACGCGGCTCGGCCGGTTCGGGTGAAACAGGGAGAGGACGCACAAATGCATTTGGGACAAATGGGACGAAAATGTGCGAAGTACGCGATTCGGGCAAATCGGCCGAAAATGGGAAAGCTCGCACTTTTTAACTTTGGGACATTTGGGACAGCTAAGTGCGAAGTACGCGGGAAGGATGATTCGGCCGAAATGGGAACAACATGCAAAATAAGTTTTGGGACACTTGGGACAAAATTTTACGCGGGCCCAAAATGGGACAATTCGGGGATTTCGGCCGATCGGGAACGAGTGCATTTTCATACTTGGGACAGAGATGGGACAAAAAGTTACGACAGGCAGAGAATCACACAAAATGACCCAAAACACAGATTTCTTCAATTTCACGACTTAGGCATTTGAGAGAAAGACCCTTAAACTCAAAATTTTGAAATTTTACTCTTATCGGAGCGGGAATTTTGAGTGGACAACAATTTGGCTCCTTCAGGGATGACTTGGCATAAATTCATGGAATGAGACAAGGCAAGAACTTAGATAACTCGGTGAAGCGGACCGAAGGCCTTATCCAATGGACAAAGGAGTCGAAACAAACCAACACAGAGGGCAACACACAAACAATGAAGGGAAACACACCGAAAGTGGAAAAGCAAAAACAACATGCACAAAATATACAAAGGGACTCCCTAGTCACCTACGACTTGAACAACTTCAAATCACTGCCGACTATAAGGAAGTGGGAGGGAGAACCATCCATGTAATCAAGATAGAAAGAGTTCTTACCAAAGAAAGTGTCTTATCTTGAATGGTCAGAGCCACGAGGAATCAAATTTTCCATGGATGCCACGAGGTTCATGTCTTTTGTCCCATAACAGCACGGTATCTCCAACTTGGAACTCTCTGAACCTAGCTTTCTTGTCAAACAGAGCTTTTACCTTCTGCTGGTGAGCAGATATCCTATCAGCAACCTCCAATCTGTCCTCGTTCAGTTTGTGCAGGTACATGATTCTTTTATCCAGAGTATCAAAACTAGTATCTTGATATGCCTTCATCAGTGCAAGTGGCGGTTCCAACATGTCACTTGGCATTGAGCTTCCACTCCATACACCACTTGAAAAGGAGACATTCCAATGGCTCTTTTAGGTGTGATCCTGTCTGCCCAAAGAGCATCATAAAGCTTCTTATGCCAGTTTCGCTGAGACTCATTGACCAACTTCCTTATGATAGTCACCAGATTTTTGTTGGTGGATTCTGCTTGTCCATTTCCCTGGGGGTAATAATCTGAAGAATGAGCCGGAGAGATGCCATACCCAGTGGCAAATCCATTATCTCAGGTTGAGGAAAAGTTGAAGCATTATGCATTACAATCTTGTTAGGTACACCATACCTTACCAAGATGTTCTCCTTGATGAAGTTACATACAACTTCAGAAGTCGTGCTCTTGACTGGAATAGCTTCCACCCATTTGGTGAAGTAGTCAGTGGCAGTTAGCACATGCGTGTGACCAGCACTAGAAACAGGTTTGATGCACCAATGAAAATCTAGACCCCACTTTGCTGAAATGGTTCCTCAATCACAATGGCTTGAGAGGTAGAGATGCCAATTTAGGTCTTGCCAAAGGTCAGACAAGCTTCACATTTATCCACCCACTTGGATGCATCTACGAACAAGGAAGGCGATGTATCCTCCCAGGAGTATCTTGTGAGTCATGTGTATTTGTTGATGAATAGTGCCCTCCACATGCACGATCATGGGCAGTGAGAGCAACTTTCTGCTGCTCCTTGTCCACACTTGAAATCTCCCATCTAAACCACGCTTGAACAAGGCATTTTCCATAATACATATTGTCTGATCTCAATTTGGTCCTCTTTTCCTTGGCGGTTAAACGAGAGGGGCATTCCCCATAGGTGAGAAAATGGGCAATGTCAGAATACCATTCATCGACTGAACTAAGGAATAGAACAGTAGGAATGTCAGCTTTCTCCTCCAGCAACTCATGTTTGGCTCCTTCAGCAATGAGCTCACAAAGACCCTTTCCACGAACCAGCTTGGTTGGTTTGATATCAATGTCATACTCCTGGACTTTAGCCACCCAGTTTCCTCTCTTGGACCCAAATTCTTGCTGTGTAAGAATTGACTTAACAGTCGTATCTGGAACCAGCACCATAGAGTGAGAGTTGAGGATATAGAAACGGAACTGCTTGACAGCTTTGACTACTGCAAAAGCATTCTTCTCCCATCATGGTGTATTTCAGCTCATGATTTTTCAGGATATAGCTCATGAAGGCAATTGGTAGCTCATGTCCATCAGAGTCTTCTTGGGTTAAGACAGCAGCTAGGGTATTATCTGTAGCATAGCAATAGATGATGAAATCTTTGCTGAAGTCAGGACAGGCCAAAACTGGAGTTTTAGCAATGGCTTTCTTGATACCCTCAAAGGATTCCTTTCCTTCAGAAGACCAACCAAATGCTTGCTTCCCCTTCATCATCTGAGAAATATTCAAAGTTAATTCAGCAAAATCGGGGATGAATCTTCTTAAAAAATTGATCTTACCGAAGAAGGAATGCACGCCTTTTTTACTGGTTGGGAGAGGAATCTGCTGGATGGCTTGAACTCGTTCAGGATCAATCTTAATACCATCCTTGGATACAATGTGCCCTAAAAGTTTTCCTTCTGTAACACAGAAGACACATTTTTTAGGATTTAAAGAAATCCCATGCTCTCGGCATCTCTGCAGAACTGTTTCCAGGTGGTCGAAGTGATCCGCTCTTGTCTTTGAAAACACTATCAGGTCATCAAGGTATATGACGATACATTTCCCTTTCAAGCTTCCAAAAGCCAAATCCATAGCTCTCTGGAAAGTGGCACCAGCATTAATCAGCCCAAAAGGCATTCTCTTGTAGGCGAAGGTACCCCAAGGAGTGGTGAAGGCTGTCTTGTGTTGATCAGCAGTATCAACCTCTACCTGATTGTATCCCGAGAATCCATCAAGCATAGATAACATTTCAGATCCTTATTCGCACGCTTGCAATATTTGATCCATCATAGGCAGAGGGTAGTTATCTTTCAGAGAAGCCTGGATTCGGTTCCTGAAATCAACACAGATGCGGATCTCACCATTCTTCTTCCTAACAGGCACAATGTTTGCAATCCATGTTGAATGGTGAATGGGAAAAATGATTTTAGCCTTCAACAATTTCTGAATCTCCTGAAATATAGTGTCAGCTATTTTGGGATTATACTGCCTTTGTTTCTGCTTGAAAGGCTTGATTCCTGGTTTGAGAGGGATAGAGTGCTGCATGTCTTTTGGCTTGAAGGCTTTTAGATCCTCATAAGAATATGCAAGAACATCCTTATACTTCCTTAGAAGATCAATTGCTCTTCTCCTCTCATCGGTTGTGCAACATTTCCCAATATTTACCAGCTTGGGATCAGTAGAACTCCCTATATCAATCTTATCATACTCAGCTGATTGCTGAGGTCCAGTAGAAGCTTTAGATTTTACATATCTGTCATGTTTGTCAAACAACTCCTCCAAACTCACCAAACCTTTGGGAATCTTGTTTCCTTTGAGTTTAATGCACCCTTCCTGATCTGTTTCTTCTCCTTGGGTGACAGCTTGGTCAGAGGACACACTCTCACGAGGCAGGTTGTCACTTCCCTCAAAATATAGTTGTTCGAAATTCCCCTTGAGTTCCAGGAAGGAAAGCAAATGCTGGTCATCGTTGAAAACTTGCCAGTTATTAGTATTGTCAGGAACACTAGGCCGGTGGACCATTTCAATAGTGAACTTATCCTGAGAGAATTCAGGATGGGGAATCAATAATGACCCTGAGACAGCCAGTGAATCAGCCCTGCTGTTCTTTTCTCTGGGTATTGCTTCAATAGAGAAGGCATCAAGGAATTCAATTGAATCCCAAACCTGATTCCGGTAATGCTTCAGCCTCCCATTTTTTACCTGAAAAATGCTTCTGACTTGTTTCACAATCAGCTCTGCATCACCACGAGCCAGAAGATTTTTTACACCTCGTTCTTTGGCCACTTGCAGTCCAAGAATGAGAGCCTCATACTCTGCGGTGTTGTTAGTATTCTCGAACTGCAACTTAAATGAAAAAGGGTGTAGGCAGCCTTGGTGACACTAGCGAGGACACCAGCTCCTCAGAACCCGTAGAACAACTTCCATCAAATTCTAAAATCCAAACCCCATTGGGATCTTTGGGTGATACTTTGGAGGGTTGGATTTCATCAGGGGACAGAATCATGTAATTACCATGACCTATGTCTTCATAGAGTATTTGTGCCTTAGGATCATCTGTTTACGCACAATATACTCGATCAAGCTTTTCTCGGGGAGTAACTTCTTCATTTGTCCATTGTGCGTATGAGGGCGTGTGACCAATCCATTTGAATCTCCCCACCCACATCTTTATAGAAGTTCTGTAGCAACATTCCATAAGAAGGAGGAATGCTGCTACTTAGGATGGTAGCAAGACTTTCTTTTCGTAAAGCGGCCAAAAGCCACTTGTGCATCTTTAATCCTTCTAACCAAAGGCACTTCCTTACTTTCCATGGAGTAGCAAGATCCATAAGTACGAGTAAGGGTCAAGCCTAAAGCATGAGCTACCTTAGCGAGCATCACATTATCTCGAGGCTCCGAGAATCTATGACACGATTCTTGAGTCTATGGCCGGCTATAAAAGTGTTACATAAAAAGGCTTGATTTTGTCACCGGGCGGTGTGGCGAAGCTGAGACTACTGAGACTAGCCGTGGTATAGAAGGAGGAGTGGGCAAGAGGCCTTTAGAGGTGGTCTTGGAATGGGAATTAACAAATTGGATCATCTTGGCGAAAGCTTTGGGATGGGTTTGGTAGTATTCAGCTTCTGAAATTTGAACCTTGGTCCTTTTTAGGTGATCCACAATATCAAAGGATCCAGAGGTGGATGGGCCATCATCATTTGAAATTCTAGGCTTATCAACCTTAGGAGAAAAAGAAGAAGAAGCAACTTTGGTAGCAGGATTGACAGTACTTACCTTTGGTGCAGATGAGGTAGGGATAGGAGATCCTCTTCTGGCAATTACAGGAATAGTTGCTGGCTGCTCCTTAGATTTCTTCATGGGCTGTGTTACTTTCTCCTTCTGCCTCGTCTGTTCTCGAGTCATGACAGCAAATGATTCACTGTTCATATCTGCTACCACTTCATCATAGTTATCTCCATCATCAGTGCCTTCGGTGGTAAAGAAATTAACCCGAGATCCTTCGAGTTCTTCCGCCTCATCATCAAATTCCTCCAGGAATTCCTCACGAGCTTCGTCGTCCACATCATCATCGGGCTCTTCAACTTCACAGGTTGCGTTCACAGGAACTTTGACAGGAGGACCTTCAAGTGCTAGCCTTGTGTGAGGAGCAGGCAAACGATTTCTGGGCTGAAAATTTCTTCTTGGAACATCTGCATATGGGGCATGCTGGGCCAATTGTTTCTTTATAGCTACTAGATCATTTGCAAGTTTCTGGACTAATGGATCAGTATTGGGTCCAGAGGTGGAAGAGGAAGAAGCAACAGATTTAGATTTGGGAGGATCTCTCTTCAACTTCCCTGACATGATCAGGTCATCCTCGACACTAACAGCCAGTTCTTGATCCAGAATTAACGTTCCAAGATTAGCCCTTCTTAGAGCATAACTGACTTTGGGCGTTTGAGCATTTAGAAAGAAACATTTTTGAATTTGATCAACCGGTCGAGTATTTACAGGAATTTTGTTGATCAGTCTATTGAACCGAGCCACAAATTCTCTCATGGGTTCTGATGGATCTTTCTTTATCTGAGAAATTTGGGCAAGCAGGGCATGCACATCTTCTGCCGGCTTGAAACGGCTTTCGAACTGAGTTCTCATTGTATTCCAATCGGTGATGGCACCAATTCGGAAGGTGATAGAACCAGTCAGCAGCATTATCCTGTAACATCTCAACGAACAGCCTTACTGAGACGTCTTCATGTTCAACTCCCAAGACTCCACATGCAACTATGAAGGCTGCAATGTGTTCATCAGGGTGTACTTTGCCATCTCCTCTAAACTTGGGGAAGTTCTTTCGGTTACCTCTAGGTAACTCATGCAAAGGCTGAGTAAGGGCCAGGGGCCCGACACGTTGACCCCATGGCAATTGTGCCGCCATTCTTGGAAATACGGCTTGGAGGGGAACTTTAACACCAGCTAGGATCAAAGCTCGTAGATTGGGACTAGCAGGCTCTGAAGGAATACCACCCGTAGGACTTCTATCTTGAACAGGCGGAGTGCTCGTCGAACGAGTTCTTCTATTTGAAGGGAAAGGAAAACCCTGTTGCTCCAAAAGTGGCTGAGAATCTTCATACCAGGGTCCTTCTCCCTCGAGTGAAACATGGAGTCGCCGATCAAAAGATGATCGAAAAATTGCAGATCTTGGAATGTGTTTTCCCAGTAGTCGCCAAAAACTGTTGGTCGTCAGATAGGACTTTTTAGAAGAGCAACAGTCAGGGGACAAGAAGTCCCTCCTCTTTAATGGGAGAGGTTCCCTTATTCTGAAACGAACTTATTTACTAATGTACAGAACATTGTTTTATGGTTAAACTTGGATATTACGAAAGTGCTTTCCACAAGGATCATCAGTTACACAAGGACTGAGGAAAGGGAATAAGAAGATGAGCAGAATAGCAACCTTCAGAATTATAGATAGCAGAATAATTCTTCGTGTATGCGAAGCTTCAAAGGATTTAAGACAAGATCATTTGCGTTGGCTGAATGAGATTAAATTCAAAGACACAAAGTTCCCTAAATAACCTTCTTCAGATTTATTAATCAAGGACACAAAGTTCCTTCTTGGTTATACAAGATCAATGTATTGGCAAAACTGAACAGTATGCAATCAGAGAGACTAACGAGTTAAGAACAAAATGATCTTCACAATATTAAAGGAAAACACAGAGATAACGAGAATCAGATAGACAAAGAATGAAAAGCCCTTTTGTATTGATTTCTTTAAGATCTATTTACACTTTCAGCAAATATTCCAAGTTCTTCCTCCCTTCTCAAAATGGCGTGGAAAGGCCATTATATAGCTTACAAGTCAGTTACTCTTCGTAACCGTTTCTTTTAACTAAAGAATAGTTAAGGACCGCCGGTTTCAATACTTTAACTGATTACAAAGAATACGAAAAGAAAGGGAAGAAGAGGAAAGAAAAGAGAAGGAGACAATTGGCCGATTCTTGGGAGGGACCCACTGTCTTGAGAATCCATTTGCTCTGAATTTCTCTTCAATGACTCATATATCTCTACGCCACGAGGGACTCGACGTGTTGGCTGCGGGCCGAGTCCAAAATCCCGACATTTCTCCATCTCTTTATCAAACTCGACGTGAGTATGATAATCTTTGTTTGCTTCTTCAATGGCGGTCAAGAGAACAAATTTCCTTCATCGTTTCCTTAGAGATGGAGCTTTCCTTGAATAGATGATCTTTGACAAAAGCTCAAGGCCGAGCTTTGATTTCTTGCAGAGACAAGGAAGCACGAGTTTTCATCTTGAAGATGACAATGCATATCTTTGAAAGCAGCATTCACCGATGTCTTGAAAGCTTCTCCCTTACGCCTTGTTCTTCATTTCTCCCACGACTTCCTCCGGGACTTTGATTTTCCACTCTACGCCAGACCTGGATTTTGATAAATTATCTTTGGCATCATCGAAAATCTTATTCGCCAGTAAGACGCGTTCTCGTGCATGCATCCCATGAGGCGAAGGTCTACAATGCAAACAATCTGCACTCCAGTTTAAGTTCTTTATCCATAACCCCAATAGTAGAGGATAGCTTCATTTGCAAATTGTCTACCTTTCCATGTAGTTTAAAAGCTTCATCGATGAAGTTTAGCCCAAAAACAAGCATGTCATCCACCATGGCTTGATAGCTCTGCCATGACAGAATACTTGTGCATATCTTTAATACTTTGCACTTCATCTTGGCTTAGAATTACAGGAGGCGGTAGAGCAGTCAAGGGGGTAGGGTCCAAAACTTTGTCCTTAGACAAGAGTGACTTGATAAAACTTGTGAGAACTTGGGCTTGTTCTTCCAGCTGTTCAATAGTCTGCTGCCCTTTCTCTACCCTTCCAATGACTCTTGTGACTGTTTCCTGGAGGTTGTGAATTTCACCTTCAGGAGTAGACTCTCCCATAGGGATCCTTGAGAGCTCTAAGTCAGATGTTAGCAAGTCTGATTCTGATTTGTCTACTGTAGGCTTAGCAATCTCCAAGAATTGCTGACCTTGGGCATCAGACACAATTCTAGAGGTGGTTCTGGCTTTCTTGGCACGAGAAGGAGTGGTGCCCAACAAGGCTGCTACAGCATCAAAATTTGGTCCCAAGCTTAGAGAGGAGGATTTCCTCTTCCTTTTGTCAACTAGAGGTTGCACCCAAGCAAAAGAGGAAGAAGAATCTGCAGGAGGAGCAAGGGGACCAAGAGACAGGGAGCTCATGACACTCAGGGTCTGCGCAGCTGTTGACTCAAGCTGAGACGTAAGTAGAGCACTGGAGGCAATGGCAGTAGAAGAATCAATGGCACCCGGAAGTTCAGTGCTCTGGACCTCTTTGTCCTTATCTACTGGATCTTCAGGAACATTTGCAGGAGTTGGCATCTCGCTTTCTTCACTTTCACTGAGAACAATGATGTTCTCTGGCCCTATAGGCAACTCTGCCTGTTTTCTTGGAGGATCATTCTCTGCAGGTTCCTTCTTTACCTCTTTGAGTTTCTTCCTGTATACCTGGGTAGATGGAGAAGGAGTAGATTCTACAGGTCCCTGAGCTGTTGAGGCAGGAGGGGTTTTCACTGGTGTTCCAGGACTGCGGGCGATGTCTCTCTTATGGGTGTCGAATCATCCTTGGAGCTAGATTCTCCTGAGTGCCTCTTGAATTCTCGGATCTTCTTACTGAACCAGACCCTAGTCCTGATTAAGACTGGAGCAAGAATCTCAGCCAGATCATCTCTCTCTTTCTTGTTCCAATCCAGAGTCCTCCAGAGGGTGTGCTTAATCACATTTTCATACTCATAAGAGTATAGATCAGAATTGTCATCCTGGAGACCTTCAGGAACTTGGTACAGACTGAGTTCTTGGATCAATTGCAGGGAGAACCTGCCACAATGCCTTCTTCTGGCTTCAAAATCATCTGCACAGTCAGCCCAGTAGTCTTCTGTATCTGCCCTATGATGATAGACTATCTTGATGTTCTGTTCAATGAACTTCTTCAAGTCAAAACAGGTTCTTGGCTTGAAGAAATGAACAGTGATAGGGACCAGGGCTCTTTCTATGTTTTGAGCATCCAGAGGCTTTTTGCATGTGTAATTTCCCAGAGAGATGGGAAAGTGCAAGCCAGAAATCTTCTTGTCTCTGCAAGTTCTGTGCAACTTGTCTAGTTGCCTGCATATTTCAATCAAAGCCATTTTGTCATTGCAGAACATGGGAAGCCGCAGAGGAGTGCTTTCATAGCCAGCAAGCCTGATATAGGAAAATTTCCTGAATTGAATGAAATAGGCTCCATCTTCTGCGATATCGGGTTCATGGCTTCATCTCAAAACCTTCTTGCAAAGTATCACCTTACGCCGTAAATGCAATCGACCAAGTACATGGTGAAAGCATCATTGACCCTTTTGAAATTGCGGTTCTTTGGTCTCGAAGGTGAATCATGCGGGCAATAGGCATACACTGGATCATCTTTGTGTGCATCTATATAGGAGAAACCAAACCACTTTGCTGGATCTTTGCTAGGGTATACATCGATATGAAGTCATGTAGAACTTCTTTGTTTTCTGGACGTTGGATAAATTTTCTCACCCAAATTCATCTTGATGATCTCTGCCCGGTTGATATTTTGTGTTCCTCGCACACCATGCGGATGAGCCGGCACATCCAAATGAAACTCATTGGTGGAGGGCAAACCCATAACCCGAGCAGTGGGATTATGAAGTCTGACGGTTCTTCGTTGAAATCTTCTCGGAAGAGGGTTTGGTTAGGCGAGAAGCACCTTTCTTAGGGTTTTTAACCAAGACTTCGCCACTCGCGCCTTGTATTTGTCAACTGTCTTGGTCGAACATAGCACGTGCTTGATCCGGGAGACGACTATAGCATTGTCCATCTCCGAATTCTCGAGGCGGCCAATGGTGACAACGTCCACAGCGATGAGTTCCCCATGTACATTTGTCGATTCGCTCGAATCGGGGTCGAAGTGAGCTCCGCACGAAAGCACTTTATCAGACAAGGCACCTGCTTTATAATGAGATTGGGAATCCTCCTAGGCCAAAAGCTAAACCACTATCATTAATCATCTGCTGTGCCATTGGTGTAGGGTTTGCATCTGTCATTCTTACCCAAAATCGCCGAAGTCGAGATGACGAGCTTATTGTCCCCTATATTGCTAACAAAGCAGTTCGAGCGAAGAAATTTGCTCCTGTCCCGGAACTTGATCTTCATATTGATAGTCTCGAGTGTAACCTAGACTTCTCGGAAGGAATTTGCAAATGGAGGGGGATTGCGCGGAGTTTTCAAATGGCAAGGGTTCGAGCAAAAGATAGCATGGAAGCAATGCTGAAAACGCAAAGGGGAATGCTCGTTATATAGCCGTTTGGAGAGAGAAATGACTTTAATGCGCATTGAATACACAACCACCAATTTGAAAAGCATCACACTTGGAGCGGCGGAAAAACCAAGTGTGAATGACACTAAATGTACGCTTGGGACATGTGAGACGCGAATGCGTGAAACACGCATGCTTTCGGCGGTTCGGGTGAAACAGGAGAGGACGCCAAATGCTTTTAGGACAAATGGGACGAAAATGTGCGAAATCTGCGCGGTTCGGGCAAATCAGGCCGAAAATGGGAAAGCTCGCACTTTTTAACTTTGGGACATTTGGGACAGCTAAGTGCGAAAATACGCGGGAAGGATGATTCGTAGAAATGGGAACAACATGCAAAATAAGTTTTGGGACACTTGGGACAAAATTTTTCGACGGCCCGAAAATGGGACAGCTTCGGGATTTCGACGATCGGGAGCAGAGTGCATTTTCGTACTTGGGACGGATGGGACAAAAAGTTCCGACAGGCAGAGAATCACACAAAATGACCCAAAACACAGATTTTTTCAATTTCACGACTTAGGCATTTCAGAGAAAGACCCTTAAACTCAAAATTTTGAAATTTTACTCTTATCGGAGCGGGGAATTTTGAGTGGACAACACACTTGGAGGGTGCCATGTGCCTCAACGACACAAATTCAAAAGGGGTAGCCCAAGGGCTAGTATCAAGGCAAGGAGCTTCCACGTGTTCAAAAGTAAAAAAGTTGGATAAATCAATCCATTTAAATCAACTATGGAAGGGACGACAGAGACCTCCACATGTCATCTTTGTGCAAATTGAAAAGGTAAAGTCTGGAAGTAGGTCCCAATTGCACGGTACCCCTCCACGTGTTCGGGGTTAGACATATGGCCCCGCCAAACAAAAGGAACTTAGCCAAAACACAAAGAAAAAGAAAAGCCACGAAAGGAGCCATGTGTCTCTTCGGTGCAACTTCAAAAGCAAAATCCAAAAGCAGTCCCCAAATGCGCACCAGCTCTACATGTGGCCATGTTTCAAGTCAAAGTAGGAAGGTGGGTTTCTGGGGCAGTTTGAACCTTTTGGATTTTGTTTCAAAAAGGTACAAAGTTTAACGAGAAGCTGCACCTCTACCGATGCCTAGAGAGGCCACGTGTTAGGCCTAAATTACTTGTGGGAATGTGGGCCTTGGAGGGATTCAATCCAAAAGTGGGTCGGCGGGCTGTGGGAGACTTTTCACGTAAATGAAAATGTGGACGGCGAGGCCCAAGATGACTTTTGGGAAAAAGAGGATTGTGGGCTTGTGGGGTTGCAAGACATTTTTACACTTTTGTAATGTTTGTGCAAAATGCACAATGTGAATTTTAGGCTGCGACCCGTTTTGCAAAATAGGGTTTTCACCATTTCTATATGGATCCAATTCAAGTATTTAAATGGGCATATCTTTCGATTGAGTGATCAAAATTCAACAAATTTGGCACCATTGGAAAGGTCTCGACCTCGTTTATTCCATGAAAACCTAAATTTTGACGAGGTTAGGTGGGTGAAAAATAGGAAAACATCTTCATGTTGTTAATATACGATTTGATTGCTTCAATAACCAGATCAAATTTGATTTGATATGTCGTTCTTCCTTCGTGACACGACGAATAGACATAGAGAGTGGACTTTAAATATTTTGGATGGATTTGCATGGGACATTGATGGCCATTAGGTGAGCTCCAAATCAATTTTCCCACCTCTTTTCTTCTCCTCTCTTCATTTTATCTATAAAGGTAAGAGCTTGGATCATTGTAAAGGGTTGGACATTTTGGTTTTACACCCTCCCTTCATCTCTGGTCTGCAAAATAATTCATGGAGTCCAAACCTTCTATTAAGATTGTAATGCAAGTTTTCCACCTTTTGGCCATTGTAATGTTCTGTATCAGTTTGTGAAGAAATAATACATGTCTCTAGATAATTTCAACCTCTCTCATTTTCATTGCATTTATATGATATTTCACTACATTATTGGTTATCCATGCATAGTGGTTGTATTACATTTTAATGGTCTCGTGTTTGATAGCAAAGTCGGCGTTGAGCATTCCTTTGTGTATCACATCTATTAGTTCGGGTTTAATTTCTTACATATTCTTAACCTTGTCTCTTTGGTAAGTTAGAATAGATTTTACAATATATCCTCTACATATTTTATGTGTGCTCTGAATAGAGGAATAAGAACCAGCCTTCATCCGTAGAGATCTCTTGATTTCAAAGTCCCACACTTTGAGAGATGCTCCATGTTATTCAATCACACTTTGAGAGTCTCAACACATCTAGTTAGAGACATTTAGGGTTGCTGAAATTTTGCACTAACAGTTTCAAATTCCAAATATGGTGTTAGAGAGAAGAGGTCTATGCAATTGACTTAAGCGTCTCATACTACTACTTCACAATCGAGAAAATTGTTGGCTCGATCCTGGGACTTGTGGCACTTGGGATCACTTCCTTGTATTACACTTAACTAATTGACACCTCTTTTTGACCTTCATTCTATTGCACGTCCTATGCCTCTACACATAACTATGTTGGAGCTTAGTTTCTTTGATGATCATCTTCGACTTTGTTGCACAACCCTCTAGCCTCTACACAGAGAATATCGAGTACCGATTCATTATCTAAACCCAAACTAGTCTTGGAAAGCTCGATGCTGCAGTACAACTCCCTAGTTTGACACTTTTTCTTTTGACCTTCACTACATTACGGGGTTATAACTCTTCATGGTGTTAAGTCGGACAATGTCGATGTTGATCATCATTTTCTTCCACTTTGTTGCATAGACCTCTATCCTCTATGTAGAACTAAGTTGATCCGAGCTCAATAATGATAATGACTCTCCTCCATGGCTAATGATCTTCACAATACTTCCAATGTAATAAGGATCAAATCTCTGTATGGGTTTATTCCAATGTGGACTTAAGAATGGAGATTGGCTTACATATTTCAAGAAGACACTAGGCATGATGAACCTATCACGATGTGTTTGCTTGATTTGTGGATCTAGTCCAATGTCGGTTCCTTTGCATGATCATCATCGCTATACTGATCGATAGATTGTGCATGTACCATTTATTACTGAGAGAATTTATTGATACTTTATAACATTATCAATTAGTACATAATTTTTCCTTTCTTACGGGATCTTACATTTGCAAGTATCACAAGTACAAACAATTCCCAAAAATGGTTTTTTATTTTATTATAAAAATAAGAGCATGGGTATGTTTTATTTTATTAAACCCATTAAAATGCTCAAGGATACAATCACAATAGATGACTATTTTTATTACCACCTAGATTTTGCCTTGGCACTTGAACCTTGTGGTGGATCTATCTTCCTCGGTCTTTGGCCCTCATGATCCTATTTTTCATCCGGGATGGGATGGTCCCCTGGAGAGTAATAGTCCATTGACTCACTAAGGTATCGACTATCGGGTCTTATAACCCAACTAGTGTTAAAATACAAGATCAACCCATGATTAAATCAAAGTTCTAGGTTGTCTCCCATCCATCTTCAAAGGACTATCTCATCCATCTCCAATGAGACGATGTCGAGATTCAAAGCATCTAAAAACTTTCATCCAATGGTGTACCATGTGGTGTAATATCTATATGTAGTCCCATGAATACCACCATCTCTAGTGCCATAAGTTTTGGAACATGGAAGAGGCCTAGTTGGTATGCCCAGTTGGCATACCAACGCAACTATGATGTAGCCCAATTTTATATCCCAATAAAATATGATCAGTACATTGAGCCATTCAGTAATAACAAGTATATTATGTATCGAGGTCCTCATTGATCGTAGAATCACGCCTAGAGTCCCCGATGATGTCCTTTTTCACAAGGGTGTCATATGTTGACCATATTGACTTCCACTTTGGGAACTTCAGAGATTTCCTTAATAACAACCCTCTTATTAAACCAATTAGGTGCTCATTCATGGTTTCTTCTTCAACAATTTTGGACCTCTTCATGACCTTCATTGCCATAGTGTCGACATACTATCTGTCTTGATGGTGAGCTGCCCCATTGCCTTTTCCTTTGTCGACTTTCCTCAACCATCCAACTAGGTAGGGATTCGATGTTTCTATGGAGCTCATCAATTTGTCAATTTTGGAGATGTTGACACCGATGCACATTTCCGAGGTGTGCATGTAGTTCCATGATCTGATGAGTTTTCTCCCAGTGTCTAGTCACCATGATGCAAATCATTTTTCCCAATAGTGTGAGCACTACAAGCCATTGGAAGAACAATTATATGTCCATGGATCAAAGTGATAATGAGATAGTACCAAGAAATAACTAGATGTGAAATCAACCTAATTAGAAAATATGACCAAAATGTTTACTATCCTCGAGACCCCTATGGTAGTTTGTTAGTTTTTGATTTCACACCAGAATATTATGAACTTAATAAAAATTCAAATTCAAAAATGGACACACATTACAAGTGATAGATACCAAATTTCAGCTAACAACATTCCCACATCTCTGGGATGATAATTTTAGCTGATTCATTAAAAATTCTGATTTGTAAATCTAATACAAACTTACAAATGAAGCTATGAATGTGCAACAATGAACCTGATGTCAGTTTATTCATTTGAATATGAACTGGGTGAACAATAACTTAATGCCATTTGATTCATCCGAATCCAAAATGTTCTTCTGTAAGACCAATAACCACCTCCATGACCACCAAGTTGTAATATCTTGGCTTAAAATGTTTGGTGCGTAAGATCGGATCTCCCGTACTTTTCCTCCAATGAGTTGTTTGACCTATGGATTTGAACTGAAAATCTAGGTACTTCTTCCACATAAAACATCATCACAAAACATCATCACAAAACATCAAAAATGGGAAAACAATATGTTGGCAAGGAGCATCGAAGAATTGTGGATAACTTTGTAGTTTACTAGGAAGATAATTTCCCTTTTACAAAACTTCCTAATTAAGGCTCTAGGATAGTCACAGACGCATGCTTACACAAATACAAATTGGCCTATTTATAATAATAGCTATCCCGAATGGCATGGTGGTGGAGGCTAATTTTTTTATATGGGTGGTTGGGGGTTTAATATCCCCAACCGCCTACCACTTTATATTATGTTGGGATTAAAATCCAACATTTATTAGGTTAATGGTTGGTTGTGGGTTTTAACATAGGATCACCACCCATATTAATGTGGCATGGACCATGTTTACCCCTTTTTCCCGCCACGTAGTCGATAGTTTTTATGTGCACTATATTAAGCGGTGGTTGAATTTTTTTAACCCATGTTTATTGGGTCGGTGGTGTGTATTTGTGTGACCACCATGTTTATCACCAAGAAATGTTGATCCAAGGGTTATGGATAATTCCCCTTATGGATGGTTCAAGCTATGTCTTTGAGCAATATGGTCAACTCATTTGAGTTGATGAATAACTTGGTGAGATAGAATCTAATGTAGCTTGACCCTATATAAGCATTAATAAAATTCATTATGGAATGTCCAACATTCACCCCGCAAAAATACTTTGACGCATATATAATTAAAATTGTGGAAATGTTAAATATGAAGAAAAGGAAACAAAGACACCCCTCATTCAAAAAATTTTGTCGACCCCAATCGAGAAATCCCATCTAGCAATAAGAAAAACCCACATGTGCATGAATGAGTGTCAAAGACTGACATCGTAAAACCATAAACACTTCTTTGATTGTCTTTCCCAATTTCATTTTTCCACATGTTGTGGCCTCATTGGCTAGACCACCTGTCGAGTCTAAATTTGACCATAGGTATCTTGAGCATATGATATTTGTTTCAAACGTTCCTTATACCATCGAAATGTCTTTGAATACTCTACTATACTTTCGTGGTTTAGGAGATTTAGGGAACCTTTGAATTCCTAAATTGGCCTCCATATGAACAAATTTGCGTCATTACCTTCAATCTCATAACCTTTTGATTGTTTCAAATACATTTCCTCTTCAAAAATCCATTTTAAAATGTTGATTTCAAATCCATCTTGGATATAGGTCATTTTTTTCGCTTTCTATTGTAAAATTATCCTTTTTGTGTCCAAACATGCCACTAAGGCATATGTTTCATTATATTATACTTCATATTTATGAGTAAATCATCTTATAATCAATCTTTCTTTACGTTTATGCACTTTCCATTTGCACTATACTTGGTATTGTGAGACCCATTTGACTCTATCATGCCCTTTGCTTCGGGAATATCTACTAACTCCCATATCTCGCTTTTTTCTCTATGCCTTATATCTCATCATCCATGGCTTGATACTAAATTTCATCATTCATAGCTTCTTCAAAAGACATTGGATATGCAAATTTTTAGAAAATAATGCAAAAATTGAAAAAGAGTTAGTTGTATCAACATTACAAAATTCAATAAGACTCCTTGTTTTTTTCTACAATGGATTATTTGATGATGGGTTGGTTTTAGCTAAATTTAATGGACTAGTTCCAATAATACTTGTTTGAAGGAGTTATTTTTAGTGTTCTTTATGGAGTCTCTTACATATCTCAAATTGATTCTAATATTGTAGACCTTCTATCTTTTGATGGAGGTGTAACTTTTCTACAACTTAAGGCGTGTGTCCATGAGTGGAAGAAGGTACTATATGAATAATACCTTTTAGTGCTAGCTCTTTATCTGCCATATCATCTTGAGGAATAATTGCTGCTATACTTGACAATTTTTTCAATACTTCTATCTCATGCCTCATTGTTCACAAATTGCACATATCTACTAAATGTTGACTTTTCTTATGACTATATGAACAATTTGTAGGGTTTCGTATTCATTAAATATCCATAAAAAATAAAGTTTTTCCTTTGTTTTATGATTTCCTTCTTAACTCATCGTAGATGTGCATATACCACCATGAAAATGAATATTTAAAAATGAGAAAAATTGTCTTTTCTTATAGTCTAATCCTATTAGGGAACCTTGTTTCTAAAAAAATTGTTGGACATTTGTTTAAAATGTAAACAAAAGTTTCAACTACTTCTTCCTAATACTCATTTGGTAGATGTTTGGCCTTTGTCATACTTCTAGCCATATCATAATTATTCTATTATCTCTCTTGCACACCATTTTTTGTTTTGTATACCATGTTTTTATTTGAAATTTTAGAAATGTATTGGATATATATTCTCCTCCTCTATTTTTCATAAGAACTTTGATGTAGTATCTTTTTCCTTCTCCAATAGAGCCTTGTATTGTTGAAATATATCAAATGAATAAAATTTGTGTCTGAATAAGTACAACCATGTATTTCTAGTATAGTCATATATGAAAATAAAAAGATATGAAAACCTCCTATAAAATATATTTGTATTTGTTCACAAAAATCCAAATGAAAAATTTCAAGTGGTGTATGTGCTTTTATTGATTTTCCTAGTAGAAAGGTTTCTCTATGTTGTTTTCCAAAAATGCATCCTTCACAAATCCTTTTGACAATTTTTTAATTAAAGGTAAACATTTCACCATGTTTTTCTTATGTAACAAATTCAATCCTCCAAAATTTAAATGCCCAAATTTGAGATGTCATAATAATGATTAATCTTTTATTACTTGACTAAAAAGTTGATTGTGTCTGCTTTAGCACTATATTAAGCTCCGAATAGATATCTAGAATGGACTTTAGATTTGGCTCCAAAATGATCATATGCTATCTTAAAGGAATCTCTAAACCGAACTCGGACTAGAGATTGAGGACTAAGTTATGGACTTGGCTACGAAGTGAGCTTGTGAATGGACTCGCAAACTAAGCTTTGAAATGAGTAAAATATTCATTAGATGTAAATCCACAATGACAGGGTTCATTTTAGGGGTGAATATTTGTACATGTATGAATATTAGTATTTTGTAAAGTTTGAAATTGGTGATTTTTTCACTACCATACAAGAGCATGTTGGATGAATTTTTATTAGCCATAAATAAATTTGACCCTAATTCAGCCTTACTATTTCAACTAAGGGCCAACCATTGTTGCTTTATATAATCCATTAAGTTATGATATAAAGTTATATATGATTAATTCTCCATAATGTAGTAATGCAATATAATTCCAAAATTCTTTAATTTTGAGATGTGGAGTCGAAGCCGAAGTTAAAATAAAATAATACTATGAAAAATATGAAAGTATAAGAAAAAAAGGTGAAGGTATAAGTGAAAAATGTAAGTGATAAATTTTAAACTATTCGTGAACCCAACCATTGAAAAGGCTATGTGTTTATTGGCTTTCACAAATGTGATGGCGTAATCGAATGCAAATGGTAGTGTGTTGTTGAGCGGAACATACATGAGGGTACTATTATCCCAAATTTGCTCCTAGAAAATTTGGTCAAACACGCCCATACATAAAGAAAATATGAAGGGGATGATTCGGACATGTGAGATCACATTATAGAATGAAAAACAAGGGGAAAGGTGACCTATACTCAAGGAGTGGAGGGTCAAAAGAGACCAATGATGTTAAAAGAGTCCAGAGCACACAGAAGAGAGAAAATTAGGGAAAATGTTTGAAGTCTCAGACTTTGAATATGAGTTAGCTCAAGGAAGAACAAATGGTCTCACGAGGTGCACATGTCATCTTGGAAAAATTCCAAAAGGTGCATCAAAAGGCATGTCCAAAACATGTGGCATCCTCGTGTCTATGAGCCAAAACATACAGAGTCGGCGGTTGAAAAGTCAAAGAGTCAGGTGGAAGCCTCCACGTGTCTCTCTGGTGTAACTCCTAAGTTAGGTCTAAAGGGTGGTCCTCAAATGAGCGCTAGACTACCACATAACTAGGGGACAGAGAAAGGTCTCATCGGCAGTTGAAAATGTTAGAATTGGGCGAGTGAGTGGAACTTCAAAGACCAACTCTAAAGACCAATTGACGCAACTTTAAAGACCAACTCCGAAGGTGGAACCCCAAACAAGCACAGTTCGCCATGTGTCCCCAGTCTGAAAAGGGGACAGAGCTGGCCGTTCAAAATGACTAAGTATAAAGAGCCAACGGATAGTGCCACATGTCTCATCATCGTAAATTCAAAGGTGTAACCCAAGACAAAGACTCAGATGAGTGTGGGCCTTCCATGTGTCCCAGGTCCGAAAGGGGGAAATCTCGGATCATCTAACTACAAAAGGTAAGTGGAAGAAACCACATGTCAGTGAGGCGTAACATCAAAAGTAAAATTCTGACTGGGTTCCCAAATGTGCATTAAGCTTCCACGTGTCTAGAGTTAATCATAGGGCCCCTCCAAATGAAAGAAGACTTAGCCAAAACACAAAGGAAACAATAGTGGCCATAGATGATGCCACATGTCTTGCTATCATAAATTAAGGGGCAGGCTATAAGGGTCCCACCCGTAAAGGTAGTATTCATTGGGCCTGAATTGGATAAGTATAGAAAATATAGTGGAATCCTCCACGTGTCAACGTGGTGCATCTTCAAAGATAAATCCAAAAGGAAATCCTAAAACCAAGTGCCATCCCGCCATGTGGTCAGAGCCCAAAAGGTGATGGCGACCATTGAAAAGTCCAAAAGCATGCGGAAGCCTCCATGTGTCTTGGCTGCGCAAATTCAAAGGTTAAATTCTGGGTAATTAGTAAACATGCGCAAGCCACCAAGTGTCTCGGAGTCGCACAACATCTCCACCAAAGCGAAAGGACTTAGGCAGGATACAAAGGAAATAAAGGATCCTGTGGATGAAGACACGTGTCTCATGGACATAATTTAAAGAGTAAAGGCAGGAGCCAAATCTCAAATGAGTGCGGGGATTCCGCATGTCCCCCGTATGAACAGACCCTTGACATCTCAGATACGCAAGTCGTATTAAGTGCCCAACCCAAGGAACTTTAGATGGCCATATCTTTTGATTGGGAACTCAGATTTGGGCGGGAGAAGACTTTTTGGAAAGGTCTCGACATCCTCTACACCATGGAGGCCTAAAAATTTAATTTTGATAGGGTCAGGTGGGTGAGAAGTAGGAAAATGTATTGTAAGATATTAATGAAGGATTTGATTGCTTCAACCACCTGGATTTGATTTGATCCACCGTTCTTCTTTCTTCGACACGCCGAGAAGACATAGGGTGGAGGACTTGAAAGATTGTGGGTGGATTTTAGGGGTCATTGGGGGAAAGTGGTTGAGATTTCAGAGAAGGATTCAATGCATTGCAGGGGTGGTTGGAGCATATTTTGATTTTCCCTTTCTCTTTCTCTCTCATTCTTCTATATATTGTAAAGGAGGGGCATATTTAAAGGATTGGTCATTGTTTCTCTTCTGCCCCCCTCTCTGTTTCTTCCTAGGGTAGAATGTGGAGTCTAATCCTCCTCTCATTTCTCTGTAATGGCATTTTCTTTCCTCTTACACACTAATGATGTGCTGTGTGAACTCATGGAGCAATAAAATATGTTTTGTGATGTATTTTTTCCATCCTTATTTTATTGTCTCTTCTTACCTCTCATCATTGCAGGTATAATGCGCATCTTTCTAATTTCTATTACAGGTTATGGAAGCTATGTTTAATGGGTTTGAAGTGGTGTGTTGTGTGAACTCTATCTCAGTCCATGGTGCATCTTGTCCATAATCTCCTCTACTCACCTCTCCCCACTTCATCGAGTTGGATCCATGATCAATCACTTCCTTTTATGGTGTATCACCACTTAGTGTAGGTTCTATTTCACCTTGTCTCTTTCTCCATGTCCCTTGTAATGGTTATATTAGGATATAATAGTTTTTTCCTACACAAGAGTAACTTGTATGGCGGGTAGATTAGGAAGCAAGAATCAACTTTCTCCAAAGGGCCACCACAGTTTTGCATGTCCCATAGCTTGAGAGATGGTCCCATGTTGTGCAAACACACTGAATGCCCCACTCAGATACAAGGACATTCAAGGGTGTTGTGATTCTACACTAATAGTTTTGGCACATGCGGTGGGATAGGTCTGAAGCACCTAAGCACTTCATCTTAGCTAGTTGGTGTGTTCCTATTAATATCAGCCTTTTGAGGCACATGCAAGCACATCTGGCGAGTCCATCTAGTTAACAACCCATCTTTTAAGTTTTAGACCTTTCCTTATCCATTTTCATGCATTTTTATTCCATTTCTTTGATCTTCTACGATTCATGAGGTTGTATAATCATGATTTCATTTCCCTCGTGGAATTCACACATACAAAGAAACAACGGTCTGCCTCCTTGATGTATTTCCCAACTCCTCTAGATCAACATTATGATCAGATCCATAACCATTATGCTTACCCATATGAGTAGTGTCAAAGCCATTTTGGCCATGGAGCTTATCAAGAACAAGGGGACGCATACAATGGTGACGGTTATGTGGAGAATGTTGGTCTATTGGAAAATATTCAACACATGGAGGCCAACATGGTGTAGTCAAGGGCTACAACACAAATGAAGGCATTTAGGATTGGTTGCAGGGCACCTTGTCCATGGGTCAGCCCTTTTCCAAGACACTATAGCCTATAGGAGAAGCTTGACTTCATGGTTGAGATGCTACCCCAACTTGCATAATGGACTGAGGAGATAGAGGCCTATGAACTTGGTGTCAGGGAGCCTTGTCAATGGGTAAGTCCTACACCATCATCTGGTAATTTTATTTTCACTCCCCAAGTAGCACCATCTCAACCTGAGCTTCAATTTCCAAGCTTCCCATCTACTACCCCAAGTGTTGATTCCCCTTCCCCATCTTCTAGTCTTCCATCTCATTTTCTTTCCTCTTCCCTTTTCCTTCCAAATTTTTGTCCTCTCCACAAGAGCTAAAAGTAATTCCTTTTCTCTGCCAAAAACAAAGAAAAAACAAGTGGAGACCCCACCCACCACTCCTCCTCTTGCCTTTCCAAGTCCATGTTGGGAAGAGACTCAAAAACCAGCCAAGGAGAACATCAAGTAGAGGAACCCAATAGAGAACAAATGATAGAAATTATGAAGAGTTGGGCTACTAGATTTGAGTTTACAAAGATTCCCTGTTGGTTAAACCTATGTAGGAGGCTAAGGTCAAGAAAAAAGTGGTGGAAGCTCCAGCTACAACACAAATAGGGAAGGAGTTACTCCAAATACAAAAGAAGAGGAGTACATCCCAAATTGTGGAGAAGGACTAGATAGTTTCAAAGGCTCCAATTGCAGAAGCAGCTACGTAAGAACTTTCATTTATTCCTCCCAATTCATCCACTTTAAGATATAATGTTGAAGAAGAGTTTGATCTTTCAAACTTCATGTTTAAATAACAAGGGAACCATGGTGAGCTAGTTTCAGATTAGGAAGACACCATAGAGGAGGTAGAGCACATGCAACAAGACAACAAGAAGGTAGACTACACCACAAACTTGGAAGATTACTTTGATGGAGAGGAGCCTAAAGAGATAACATCAGTTTCTCCTCCATCATCTACCTTCCAAGCACATGAGCCTGTTTCCATTAAGGAGAGAATTCAAGAAAAACAACCCGAATCTCATAACGTCCATCTGGAACCAAGGTTAGAAGCTATAAATCTTCCATGTTCTTCACAGGAAAAGGAAGGGAAGAGGAAAGAGGATGTCATCATCTGTCTCATACCATCCACCCAGGAAGGTCAAAAGGAAAACTCCATTCTTGGATTTTAAATTGAGAGCAAGGGGCACACCCAAAGGACCAGACTATGCCGTATCATGTACTTAGCTTCATTAGAGCCAAGGGAGAAGCCAAAACCAGTCATGCTCACTCTAGGGCATGAGGATGAGTATCAAAGTACATGGGTTCAGCTATAATGATTCTTCATCCAAATGTATAGCAAATAAGAGAGGAGTTTATTTTTCTAGTTGATACCTTCATTATTTTGGTGGAATATCGACCTCTTGTAAGTTTCTCATTCATTATAACTACCATGTTTAGTGCCAAATTATATACATGGCCATGTTTTTGAGAAAGGGAATCTATTTCTCCTCGCCTATGGCAGATTTGTTTAGCTTTTTCTTGTTAGGGTTAGTATAGGATTAGGAGTAGATTTTCCTTTCAGTAGAAGAAGTTCTTTTGCACACTCTTCATGTCTCATTTGAGGCATGTATGATTTGACTCCAGTACATAATGTGGGTTATTGTGTTTTGTTGCTTTGAGGTTGTAACACCATGTAGTTGAGCATGCCTACACCCATTTTAGGGAAAAATGAAAGCCCCGAGTCAATACAATTTTGTATTCTTAGAATCCCCATTTCTAATATTTTCTTATGAAAATTGAGAGTACAAAGAGCGGCTTAGGCTCAGGGTGAAAGTACAAGTAATCGAGTCCATTCCAAGAAAAGGGTTAGTACTAGGATATTATTTATGACTCCACGTCTAATTGATGCAATAAGCCTATTGGTCCCTTCATCTAATAGGAAGATTTCTCCGTGAGTGGCCAAATTGTTATCCCAAATTCATCCCTCAACAAATTTGGTCAAACACACCCCAGCACATAAAGAAAATCTGAAGGGGATGATTCAGACCCATGAGCTCACATTCCAAAATGATAAAAAGGGGATAGGAGAGCTTGAGTCAAGGAGCGTAGGGTCAAAAGAGGCCAACGACGTTAAAAGACTCTAGAGTGCACAAAAGGGAGAAAATCAGGGAAAAAGTTCAAATCCTTAGACGTTGAATATGAGTTGGCTCGAGGTAGAAAAAACGAGAATCATGGAGGCATCATGCATTGTCTTAGCATAATTCAAAATGCAAATAAAAAGGTAGGTGCTAAACATGCACCAGCCCACCACGCATCTATGAGCCAAAACAAATAGAGTCAGAAGTTGAAAAGTCAAAGAGTCAGGCGGAAGCCTTCATGTGTCTCTCTAGTGCAACTCCTAAGTTGGGTCCAAAGGGTGGTCCTCAAATCAGTCCAGTTGCCAAGAGAAAGGTCTCATCGGTAGTTGAAAAAGTCAAAATCAGGTAGAGCTAGTAGAAGGTGCCACGTGTCACTTCGGCACAACTTCAAAGACCAACTCTGAGAGAGGAACCCCAAACAAGCATAGGTTTGCCACATGTCCCGAGTCCAAAAAGGGGACAGTGCCGGTGCTCAAAATGACTAAGTATAGAGAGCCAATTAATAGTGCCACATGTCTCATCAGTGTAAATTTAAAGGCACAACCCAAGACAGAGACTCAGATGAGCGTGGGCCTTTCGCGTGTCCCAGTCCAAAAGGGGTAGGATTGAATCGACTAAGAAAAAAAGGTAAGAGGAAGAAGCCACATGTCAGCACGGCGTAACTTCAAAAGTAATATTTGGAGCAGGTTACCAAATGTACGCTAAGCCTCCGCATGTCTAGAGTCAATCATAGGGCCTTGCCAAATGAAAAGAGACGTAGCCAAAATGCAAAGGAAACAACAACATCCGCGGATGATGCCATGTGTCCTGCTGTCTTAATTTAAAGAGTAGGCTATAAGGGTCCCACCCGTAAAGGTAGTATTCATTGATCCATAATTGGCTAAGGGTAGAAGAGATAGGGGAATCCTCCACATGTCAGCTTGATGGATTTACAAAGATAAATCCAAAATGCAATCCCCAAATGAGTGCCATCCTGCCACGTGGTCAGAGCTCGAAAAGTTGAGGGCGGCCATTGAAAATTCCAAAATCCTACAGAGGCCTCCACATGTCTCGACCATGCAACTTCAAAGGTAAAATATGGGGGTAGTTTCCAAACATGCATGAAGTCATGTTACGTGTCTCGGGTAAGGCACAACATCTCCGCTAGTAGAAAGGACTCAGGTAGGATATAAAGGAAATAGGGAGCCCGTGAACAAAGCCACGTGTCTCATGTGTACAATTTCAATGGTAAATGAAGGATCCAAATCTCAAATGAGCATGAGGATGCCACATGGCCCCTGTATGAATAGACCCTTGCATACCGCATGTCCCATTAATCGCCTAACCCGAGGAACTTCGAGGGCCATATCTTTTATTGGGAACTTAGAATTGGGTGGGATAAGAATTTTTGGGAAGGTCTTTGTTGATGGCAAATCACAGCACCACCGAATGTCTGCAACTCGATGGGTTGAAAATCTCAAGTGCATGATCGCATAACATGGAGCTTTTCCAAAGTGTGGGACCTTGCGAAATCAGAAAAGCTCTCCGGATGAAGGACGGCTCCTATTCCTCTATTCGGATGCACACGTAAAATTGCAGAGGGTTTACTCAAAAACCTAAACTAACTTTCCAAG